>CAXARK010000281.1:0-18673 GCA_963971205.1 Aethes cnicana
TGGAGGCTGTGGTAGAAGCCTATACGGAATCTATCACAGCAGCCTGCCAATATGCCGTGCCGAGGAAAAAGCAAGCCCAAATGCTCACGATGCCGTGGTGGACCGAGGACCTCGCGAAAATGAAAAACCGAACCAATACTCTACGGCGTAGAATCCGGAAAGCCGCACCAGCCAGGAGAGCAAGAGTGGTCGCGGAATACCTGGAACAGAAGGAAAGGTACGAAGCAGCAACACAGCGCGCGCAGACGGATAGCTGGAAACAATTTTGCAACAAGCAAGATAGGGAGGGGGTATGGGAGGGAATTTATAGGGTCATGAGCAGGGCTGCGAGCAGGGAGGAGGACCAGTTGTTGATGCACAGAGATAATGTGTTGGATGAGAAAGGGTCTGTGAGGCTGTTGGCCGACACCTTCTATCCAGCGGATGCTGAGAACGAGGATACACCGGAACATCGCCGCATCAGAAGTCTAGCTGAGAGGGTAAACGAGTGGAACCCAGACGAAATACACGATCCACCATTTACCCAATATGAACTGACTGCGGCGATAAACTCGTTCAATCCGAAGAAGGCTCCGGGGGCCGACGGCTTCACCCCTGACATATGTCTCCAGGCCATTGGATGCGACCAACAGTTCTTCCTGGCGCTCTTAAACAAATGTTTGCAGCTCTGTCACTTCCCTGCCCCCTGGAAAAAAGCTACCGTCGTCGTGCTCAAAAAGCCGGGAAAGGAATCATACACCGTGCCCAAATCATACAGGCCGATTGGACTACTGCCTGTTTTGGGCAAGGTGTATGAAAAGATGATAGTGGCCCGCCTAAGGCATCATCTACTGCCGAAGATCAGTCCGCAGCAGTACGGGTTCATGCCACAAAGAAGCACCGAGGACTCCCTCTATGACCTAATGAACTACATAAGACAGAAACTCAGAGCCAAGAAACTCACGACAATAGTATCATTGGACATAGAGGGAGCCTTCGACAGCGCATGGTGGCCCGCCATACGGACCAGACTGGCCGAAGAACAATGTCCAGTAAACCTGCGGAGACTGATAGACAGCTACCTGAACAATAGAACGGTGGCGGTGAGGTATGCGGGCGAAGAGTACCACACCGAAACCAGCAAGGGGTGTGTTCAAGGATCTATCGGCGGCCCTCTGTTATGGAATCTGCTCCTTGATCCCCTTCTTAAGCAGTTAAAAGGAAAGGGCGTTTACTGCCAGGCGTTCGCGGATGATGTCGTTATGGTGTTCGATGGTGAGGAGGCAATCGAAATAGAAAGAGAGGCAAATGGCGCACTCGAACATGTTCGGGCGTGGGGCGTCAATAATAAGCTGAAGTTCGCACCGCAGAAGACATGTGCAATGATAGTCACAAACAAGCTTAAGTTTGACGCACCGCGGCTGAGCATGGGCGGGTTCGACATTGCGATGTCGCAAGAAATTAAACTGCTTGGCCTCACCATCGACCACAAACTAACATTCAATAAACACGTAGCGAACGTCTGCAGGAAGGGGATCAACATGTACAAGAAATTGGCGAGAACGGCAAGAGTCGGATGGGGCCTAACCCCCGAAATAATAAAAACAATATACACTGCAGTAATCGAGCCGACCGTAATGTACGCCGCCAGCGCGTGGGCACCTGCTGTCAATAAGCTGGGAGTGCGGAAACAGCTGAACACGGTCCAGAGAGGCTTTGCACAAAAGATGTGCAAGGCCTATCGTACGGTCTCTCTAAACGCGGCACTCCTGTTGGCTGGAATTCTCCCTCTTGACCTCCGCGTCAACGAGGCAGCCTCGTTATACGAGGCCAGGAGGGGGGCATCCAGCGAACTGGTGGGCGATAGAGAGATCGAACAAATGAGTCTGGCTGTGAACGAGCCACACCCAGCGGAAAAGGAGAAAATAGATTTTGAACACCTGGTAGACGAGGAGCAGTGTCGACGTCAAGAACATCTCGAGGTACGGATCTTCACGGACGGCAGCAAGATTGAGGGCAAAGTGGGAGCGGCTCTCTCCCTATGGGATAGAACTGGAGAAACCGGGGCCATCAAACTTGCACTTCCGTCCTGTTGTACCGTCTACCAGGCCGAACTCTTGGCGTTATGCCGAGCGACAGAGGAGGCTCACAAGAGGCAGGCGGAGACGTTTGGAATCTTTAGCGACTCCAGATCGGCATTGCAAACTGTCACAAACCCCAATTCCCGCCACCCACTAGCAGTTCAAGCAAGAAGCAAACTGAGACTTTGCAAAATCCAGAATAAGAATGTAAACTTATTCTGGATTAAAGCTCACGCAGGGTTGGCGGGAAACGAAAGGGCTGACGAACTCGCAAAAGATGCAGCTCTAAAGTCCAAAAAGAGGCCGGAGTACGACAAATGTCCGGTATCATTTGTCAAGCGCCACCTGCGTTTGGAGACGATTGACAGATGGAACCAAAGATATTTGTCTGAAGAAACGGCCTCCGTCACTAAGCTTTTCTTCCCAGATGCGAGGGCGGCGTACAAGACAGTGAGAAAAATTGTAAAAAACGGAGTTGTAACGCAACTGCTCACAGGACACGGCGGGTTCTCCGGATACTTGACACGCTTCAAGTGTAAGGAGAACCCATCGTGCGCCTGTGAACCAGGAGTAGAAGAGAACGTCCCACACTTGCTGGTTCATTGTCCTTTATATGATCTCCCCAGGTTCGATCTGGAACAAGAAATAGGAGTCAAGGTATCGACCGAAAATATAGCAATGATAATGAGTAGCAGCACAGATAGGGCAAAGTTTTTAAATTATAGTTGTAAAATAGTACAAAAATGTATAAATAGAAATAAAATAGTATAAGTAAAGCATGACGCTAATATATCTGCGTATATACTAAATCGTCATGCAAATATTGTAATTAAGTTAAGACAGAGTTTATGTAAAAATTCATTGTGTAAATTTGTACGGAACGGTGTGTAAAACAAAAGAAATCAAGAGTTATTCATTGAACTATACCCTGAAACACAAATAAAGAATAAAAAAGTAGTTAAAGTAGTTACCTAGGATACTTGAAAATATGAAGTATTAGATGGGCCTCCCACCCATACAGAAAGAATGAGGAAGGATGAAAGAAAGAACAGTATGATGAATAAAAGTACGAGTTGAATAGATGCGAGAACTGGAATGAAAGAGAACCGTAGCAACTTAGCTCCGACCACGTTGGAGAACATGGAGAAAAAAAAAAAAAAAAAAAAAAAAAAAAAAAAAAACCTAACCTAACCTAACCTTTTTTTTTTTTTTTTTTGTTATCGGAGTGGAAATGCGTTACGCATACCCCCGGGCTGGGAGAAGCCACGGGGGTTATGTGGGACTCTCCCACCCGCCCCGACCCCGAATGGGAAGGAGCTCAGCGGGCCTACCCACTAAAACCACTCCGGCGTTTCCGCACTGCCGTTAATGGGGACGCCATGGGATCGGATTGGTAAATAAATAAATAAATAAATTTCGATTTACGCACGCCAAAAGACAATTTATTTAGTTTATATTTATTATACTAATGGCGGCGACACCGACGACCACGCCGTCGGCAATAACAACGAGCACACTACTACTATTACGGTCACGGCGGCGATTTCCGAACTTGTCTAATAGAAGTAAAGCTTCTAAATGACTCACCCGAAAAAACGCCGCTTAGCGACCACTAAACTAAGTACTACTATTACAACGACGAAACTAATGACTACTGTTACTTCGGTCGCAATGGTGATTCCCAGATTCATCTAATAGAAATGAAGTTTCTAAATTACTCATCTAAAAATGCACCATTAGCGGCCCCTATGATAAATGTACTATTATTAAACAACGACGGCGCTGCCGGGGCCAACGACTCTGACGGCGTCCTCGACGACCACGCCGTCAACGGCTAACCTAACCTAACCTAACCTAACCTAACCTTTTTTTTTTTTTTTTTTTTTTATCGGAGTGGAAATGCGTTACGCATACCCCCGGGCTGGGAGAAGCCACGGAGGTTATGTGGGACTCTCCCACCTCGCCCCGACCCCGAATGGGAAGGAGCTCGGCGGGCCTACCCACTAAAACCACTCCGGCGTTTCCGCACTGCCGTTAATGGGGACGCCATGGGATCGCAGAGCATTCGACCACGACGCCCCCCGGCTTGCCCAAAAGGGCACCCTCGCCAAAGGACTTCTCCCACGGGCGACTAGCCTTTCGGCCCATCACCCGAGTCCCGATCGGCGATCAACTGGGTGAAGGAGAACCGCTCCAGCCCCCAGTCGACCGCCGACAAAACACGTATCGCCCTGAAAAGGGCAACACCCACCAATCGGTTGCGCAGGGAGCAGGCGATATAGGCCCCTCTGGCCGGCATCCCCACTCCCCTCACAACCCCCCCACCACTGCGCCCCTATAAAAGGGGACGCACCCTCCCCGGGAGCCCAGTCGCCAGGCGACCGGAGCCCCGGACGCACCGCCCCGAAAAGGGCAGCGCGCCCACCCGGCCTCGTCTGCTGCGCCCTTTGCTCAGGTCAAAGGGACGCGCAGAGAGGCCCTCCCGTCGGATCATTGGTAGCACCGGTAAGCAATCCCTGCGAACAGGAGATCACTTACCGTTGCCTCCAGGGCGCACCGGCCCGAACTCTGCCCTTTCCCCCTGATCGAAATCAAAGGGAAGTGGCAGAGCTCAGACACACGAGGAGGTTATCCGACCTGGCGCCCCAACCTAACCTAACCTAACCTAACCTAACCTTTTTTTTTTTTTTTTTTTTATCGGAGTGGAAATGCGTTACGCATACCCCCGGGCTGGGAGAAGCCACGGGGGTTATGTGGGACTCTCCCACCTCGCCCCAACCCCGAATGGGAAGGAGCTCGGCGGGCCTACCCACTAAAACCACTCCGGCGTTTCCGCACTGCCGTTAATGGGGACGCCATGGGATCGCAGAGCATTCGACCACGACGCCCCCCGGCTTGCCCAAAAGGGCACCCTCGCCAAGGGACTTCTCCCACGGGCGACTAGCCTTTCGGCCCATCACCCGAGTCCCGATCGGCGATCGACTGGGTGAAGGAGAACCGCTCCAGCCCCCAGTCGACCGCCGACAAAACACGTATCGCCCCGAAAAGGGCAACACCCTCCAATTGGTTGCGCAACGAGCAGGCGCCATAGGCCCCTCTGGCCGGCATCCCCACTCCCCACACAACCCCCCCACCACTGCGCCCCTATAAAAGGGGACGCACCCTCCCCGGGAGCCCAGTCGCCAGGCGACCGGAGCCCCGGACGCACCGCCCCGAAAAGGGCAGCGCGCCCACCAATCGGTTGCGCAGGGAGCAGGCGATATAGGCCCCTCTGGCCGGCATCCCCACTCCCCTCACAACCCCCCCACCACTGCGCCCCTATAAAAGGGGACGCACCCTCCCCGGGAGCCCAGTCGCCAGGCGACCGGAGCCCCGGACGCACCGCCCCGAAAAGGGCAGCGCGCCCACCCGGCCTCGTCTGCTGCGCCCTTTGCTCAGGTCAAAGGGACGCGCAGAGAGGCCCTCCCGTCGGATCATTGGTAGCACCGGTAAGCAATCCCTGCGAACAGGAGATCACTTACCGTTGCCTCCAGGGCGCACCGGCCCGAACTCTGCCCTTTCCCCCTGATCGAAATCAAAGGGAAGTGGCAGACCTCAGACACACGAGGAGGTTATCCGACCTGGCGCCCTAACCTAACCTAACCTAACCTAACCTTTTTTTTTTTTTTTTTTTATCGGAGTGGAAATGCGTTACGCATACCCCCGGGCTGGGAGAAGCCACGGGGGTTATGTGGGACTCTCCCACCTCGCCCCGACCCCGAATGGGAAGGAGCTCAGCGGGCCTACCCACTAAAACCACTCCGGCGTTTCCGCACTGCCGTTAATGGGGACGCCATGGGATCGCAGAGCATTCGACCACGACGCCCCCCGGCTTGCCCAAAAGGGCACCCTCGCCAAGGGACTTCTCCCACGGGCGACTAGCCTTTCGGCCCATCACCCGAGTCCCAGTCGGCGATCGACTGGGTGAAGGAGAACCGCTCCAGCCCCCAGTCAACCGCCGACAAAACACGTGCCACCCTGTAAAGGGCAGCACCCACCAAACGATTGCGCAGGGAGCAGGTGCCATAGGCCCCTCTGGCCGGCATCCCCACTCCCCACACAACCCCCCCACCACTGTGCCCCTATAAAAGGGGACGCACCCTCCCCGGGAGCCCAGTCGCCAGGCGACCGGAGCCCCGGACGCACCGCCCCTAAAAGGGCAGCGCACCCACCCGGCCTCGTCTGCTGCGCCCTTTGCTCAGGTCAAAGGGACGCGCAGAGAGGCCCTCCCGTCGGATCATTGGTAGCACCGGTAAGCGATCCCTGCGAACAGGAGATCACTTACCGTTGCCTCCAGGGCGCACCGGCCCGAACTCTACCCTTTCCCCCTGATCGAAATCAAAGGGAAGTGGTAGAGCTCAGACACACGAGGAGGTTATCCGACCTGGCGCCCCAACCTAACCTAACCTGTCTTCGCCTCCTCCCTCTCCGTCCGCGTCGGAGCGGATGCGCATTGATGTTTTCTTCGCGGGTCCGCTCCGCTGCCTCTTTTTCGACATGCCTTCGTCGCAAAAGCAGGCAACTGCCTCCCATGACTTCTCGTTTGCCACCATGGCCGTTACAACATTTTGTAATGACACACTCCCGCCACCAATCACATCAGTCATGGCACAACGCTCTGCACTCCAGTGGTTGCACACCTGCAGTGTGTGTTCGGCGGTATCGTCCGAATCACCGCACTCGTGACATCGCGGATTCGGCTCCCCTCCTATTTTGTGTAGGTAATGGCCGAAGCATCCGTGACCTGTCAATGTTATGGCGAACCTAACCTAACCTAACCTTTTTTTTTTTTTTTCTTGCTCCTTATGCATTCCCCCTCGGCCCGAGGCTGGCCATAGGAGGGGGATATGTGGGGCTCTCCTCGCACTCCCTCCCCCGAGTGGGGAAAGAAGACGAGGCATACCCACTACTAGCTTCTGCCCGCGACTTCACCCGCGTGGAATTCGGTTATGACGTTCCCCCGGGAACTATGCATTTTTTCGGGATAAAAAGTAGCCCTTGTTCTTTTCCGAGACCCTAACTATCTCCATACCAAATTTCATCAAAATCGGTCTATTAGTTTTCACGTGATGCGCGGTCAATTAAACAGGCAAACAGACAAAAAAACCCTAAAAATTGTTAACCTAACCTTTTTTTTTTGTCGGAGTGGAAATACGTTTCGCATACCCCCGGGCTGGGAGAAGCCACGGGGGTTTTGTGGGACTCTCCCATCTCGCCCCAACCCCGAATGGGAAGGAGCTCGGCAGGCCTACCCACTAAAACCACTCCGGCGTTTCCGCACTGCCGTTAATGGGGACGCCATGGGATCGCAGAGCATTCGACCACGACGCCCCCCGGCTTGCCCAAAAGGGCACCCTCGCCAAAGGACTTCTCCCACGGGCGACTAGCCTTTCGGCCCATCACCCGAGTCCCGGTCGGCGATCGACTGGGTGAGAACCGCGCCAGCCCCAGTCAACCGGTCCAGACACCCCCCGGCGACTCCGGTTTACGTTAACCGGGGCTCCCGCGCCTGAGGAAGGGGAGAGTTGCATCCTTCCCCCAGACGGTTAGTGGGCCGTGCAATGTGGGTCCCCAACCCACTGGCCTTACTGAGGGAGGGCGTGGCTCGCAGCTGCGTACTGCCTTCATCTCCTCCCCCTCCGTCTGCGGCGAAGCGGTAGCGCGTTAGCGTCGTCTTCACGCAGCCGTTCCGCTGCCTCCTTTTTTGACATAATGTCGTCACAAAAGGAGGCACCGCCTTCCATGACCGCTCATTCTGCAACATGGCGCTTATGACCCTGTGCATGGAGAGGTCTGACCCTCCGATTATTGGGCACAACGTGCCTCTTTCGCTATTCCAATTGGTACATTCTTCTAGTGTATGCTGGGCTGTATCGTCAGCATGTCCGCACTCATGGCATGTTGAACTCGGCTCTCTCAAAATTTTGTGCAAGTAATGACCAAAACATCCGTGTCCGGTCATTACCTGCGTCAGCCGATATGTTAGTAAGCCGTGCCTTCTCTCAAGCCAAGATTACAGAGATGGGACGATGACTTCAGTTGTTCTCTTGCCATATTGGGAGCCTTCGAGGTCATCCTTCCACTTTTCCCTCAGTGTGACATCCGCTTCTCGACGTGTGCGCTCAACGTCCTCTGCATCAGGCCGTTCACCCCTTACCCTGTACTCAGCCCGAGTTTTATATACCTCTGCCTGCACTTTTGCGTTTAGCTCCCAAGGAGGTGTGCAGGCGAGTACACATGCCGCCGCGTGTGACACGGTAGTACAACCTCTAGTAATTCGTTGGGCAACCACTCTCTGAGGTCGTCGAAGAAGAGACTTGGTTTTTGCTGACAGTTTGTTGGCCCAAACGGGAGCCCCGTAAAGTGCCATGCTCCTTATGACACCCGCGTACAGACGCCTACAAGGGGTGTTCGGCCCGCCTAGGTTAGGGAGAAGGCGTCCCAAAGCCGCCGCAGTGCCTACCAATCGAGGAGCCAATCGAGTGAAGTGTTCTACAAAATCCCATTTGCGGTCCAGGACCAAACCCAAGTATTTTATGTGGGGTTTTATGGCCACCACTTCACCCTCCATCATGATTGCGTCATCCCTGCGGGTTCGCCAACCTCGGCCGCCGAAGACAATGATTTCGGTTTTCGTAAGAGCCACTTTTAAACCGAGGTGACTTATGCGGCCCACCGTGAGCCTAGTGGCCAGTGCTGCCCTCCTTTTGACCTCTTCGTATTCTTTGCCCCGCACGGCCACCATGGTATCATCCGCATAACAGATTGTCGTCATGCGGGGAAGCTGTAGCCCTCGGATGACCCAGTCTTATCCGAAGCTCCACAGTAAGGGACCTAATACAGACCCCTGTGGAACCCCGCAGGCCATCGGCCTCTCAACCCGTCGGCCGTTTCTCTGTTCATAGAGCACAACTCTAACCTAACCTTTTTTTTTTTATCGGAGTGGAAATGCGTTACGCATACCCCCGGGCTGGGAGAAGCCACATGTGGGACTCTCCCACCTCGCCCCGACCCCGAGTGGGAAGGAGCTGGGCGGGCCTACCCACTAAAAACACTCCGGCGTTTCCGCACTGCCGTTAATGGGATCGCAGAGCATTCGACCACGACGCCCCCCGGCTTGCCCAAAAGGGCACCCTCGCCAAGGGACTTTTCCCACGGGCGACTAGCCTTTCGGCCCATCACCCGAGTCCCGATCGGCGATCAACTGGGTGAAGGAGAACCGCTCCAGCCCCCAGTCAACCGCCGACAAAACACATATTGCCCCGAAAAGGGCAACACCCTCCAATCGGTTGCGCAGGAAGCAGGTGCCATAGGCCCCTCTGGCCGGCATCCCCACTCCCCACACAACCCCCCCACACCACACACAACCCCCTCCCCAAACTATCCCCCCCACCACTGCGCCCCTATAAAAGGGGACGCACCCTCCCCGGAGCCCAGTCGCCAGGCGACCGGAGCCCCGGACGCACCGCCCCGAAAAGGGCAGCGCGCCCGCCCGGCCTCGTCTGCTGCGCCCTTTGCTCAGGTCAAAGGGACGCGCAGAGAGGCCCTCCCGTCGGATCATTTGGTAGCGCCGGTAAGCAATCCCTGCGAACAGGAGATCACTTACCGTTGCCTCCAGGGCGCACCGGCCCGAACTCTACCCTTTCCCCCCCAAGTAACACTAAGAGTTAATTTTGAGTGCTATAAGGGTGGTATTATGGCGGTCACTAACTCTAACAGTGTTAGAAGAGCGCTAGAATAGGTGGTATATCGGCGCTATAAGCCGATATAGCGCCATTTTGGCATAACTTTTTAGCGCCTTAAGTGCTATAATAGCGCTATAACAGTGTTAGTGGCCACTATCAAGCGCTACAAAAGCGGTCACTAACTCTTAAAGTGCTACAATAGCAACCACTAACACTTAAAGCGCTACAAAAGCGGTCACTAACTCTTAAAGTGCTACAACGACGCTACAATAGCAACTACTAACACTTAAAGCGATACAATACTCCAAAATGAACGGCTTAAACTCTTAAAGTGACGATATATACATAAGGTTATATCGAACAATATTTTAGTTTGACAGCTTATAGTTTTGTTGCATTTGTAAAGTGTCTTGTGATATTTAATGGCTGAAAGTGAAGTAAAATTAAGGTACTTTACATTTCGTGAGTGAGCTTGTGATTCCACAGGAAATCAATTGCGCAGGTAAGTTTACTGTGAAATACTATACATATTATTATCAAATTCTGAAAGGGCTTTCATTTTAGTGGCTTTTTGCAGAATCATAACAAATATATTGGTGTAGAGCATTGTTACAAATATGTAAATATCCGATAAAAATAAGTTTAATAATTCATTTTCTTTATAAAAGAACATCGGCATTCCGTGTCTATGCTATATACTTAAACATTTAACAATTCCTCGTCTATAGGTAATTTGTAATGTTTTGTGTGTAATGTAGGTTATTTTATTTATTTATTACTTCAATAGAAATGGCGGACCTGTATGGGCCGCCAAATGAGTGGCTTTTAACTCCTATACCTGCACAAAGGCGCTATAACTCACTCATGGCTCTACAACAGTTC
The DNA here is from genome assembly GCA_963971205.1 of Aethes cnicana. Lineage (NCBI taxonomy): Eukaryota > Metazoa > Arthropoda > Insecta > Lepidoptera > Tortricidae > Aethes > Aethes cnicana. The sequence continues at coordinate 10,667 of CAXARK010000281.1, forward strand.
CAGAAATCTCTCTTGTAGCACCGAAAGTGATATAACTGAGTTTTATATCACTTTAAGCGCTATAGAAGTAGTTTTAACTTCAAAAGAGTTCGCTAGCACTCTTCTACAACTAAAGCTCTTCTATAGAGCTTAGGGTGGTAATAATCACTATAGCCTGTAAGGCAGCAGGCTTCAGCTGTATAATAGCGATAACAGACGCTCTTCTATCGCTGTTATAGACCTGAAGGCGTTAGTAGACACCACTATAGCACTGTTAGGGTTAAAACCACGAAATTATATCCTTTATAGAACTTAAAGAGTTATATCATGCTAAAAGCGATAGCACTAACTGCGTAACCTGCACAAGAGTGATTGTAGTCGCTGTTATACGAGTTTAAGCTTATTATAACTCTCTTATAGACCCTTTTCACGCTCTTTAGTGGTAGTAGACTCTATTAAGCCTTTTGTATCGCTGTAACAGTTAAAGGCTATTGTAGCACCCTTGTAGCCCTTAATGCTATAAAATAAGCTCTATATGTCGCTAATGTGTTACTTGGGCCATGATCGAAATCAAAGGGAAGTGGTAAATCTCAGACTATATATATATATATATACTAGTATTACGTATACTATAGATAGTTTATTACGCAAATTTTGGGAAATCGAGGAGTTGCCTTCGACTCGGGACGCGTTGACCGAGGAGGAGCGGGCTTGCGAGAACCACTTCGTTCGTACAACCACGCGCGACTGCGACGGGAGGTTTTGTGTTTCTTTGCCGCTCAAAGGGTCACCCGAAGTCTTAGGAGAAACGTATTCTCAAGCTGAACGTCGTTTTCTAGCGCTTGAAAAACGATTAGACCGTTCAGAAAATTATAAAAATATGTACAGTGATTTTATTCATGAATATGAGAAATTAGGTCACATGAATAAAATCGAATCTTATGATTTACCTCACTATTTCTTGCCGCATCATGGTGTATTCCGCGAACACAACACCACCACTAAATTACGCGTGGTATTCGATGCCAGTACTGCGTCCAGCTCGGTCAATTCACACAACGACCTGCAGATGGTAGGCCCAGCGATACAGAGTGACTTAATGGCTATTTTATTACGCTTTAGGCAGCATCGGTACATAGCCTGCACCGATATCGAGAAAATATACCGTCAGTGCCTGGTGGCCGACCAGACCAGCTACGCAACCTTCAGTTGATCCTGTGGCGCGACCATCCTTCACTTCCCATCGATATTTTATCGTCTAAATACGGTTACGTACGGAACCGCGAGCGCGCCGTTTCTAAGTGTACGCTGTCTAAAACAATTAGCGGCCGACTGTACCGCTACCGATGTGAAACGGATAATCACGGAGGATTTCTATGTCGATGATATGATCACGGGATCCGACGATAAGGATGAGTTAGTTCGACTTTGTCGCGAAACCGCGCGAACATTGCAGTCAGGTTGCTTTCCACTACGCAAGTGGATATTCAACGTTAATCAGTCATCACTAGGTTCGAACTCGGGCGACTTAGTTGACGCGCAAAAACAGCTGACGCTCGATAATAACTGCAGTTCGAAAACATTAGGCATAGGTTGGAATAATTTGACCGATCAATTTATTTTAGTTCAGAGTTTGACTTCGTCAATGATAAGGTCACAAAGCGCAGTAAGTAAGTATCTTGTCTCATACTTCGTAAATATTTGACCCTCTGGGAATTCTACAGCCTGCAATAATGTGTGCAAAGGTATTGTTGCAACAGCTGTGGCTCATCAAACTCGATTGGTACGACGAGGTTCCCTCTGACGTCACGCGCACTTGGAACAGGTTTGCTAAGTCGCTCGCTGCAGTTTTATACACCATTCGGGTGCCGTTACGTAATGGGTTTAGATTACTCGCGCATAGAATTGCACATTTTCGTAGACGCGTCACAGGAGGCATACGGAACTTGCATTTATGTTCGCACAATAAATAATAATTCAGACGTTTCGGTGCATCTGCTGTGCTCGAAAGGGAAACTTGCGCCTATTAAACCTTTACCTAAGCTGTCCACGACTAGAAATATGTCGTGTCGTCACATTCGTGTTACTTCGTTTTTTCTTCGTTACTGCTTACACACAATATGTCCACCTTAACCTAGAACCCTTGACAATTGTAAAAATCAAAATTTATTATACGCATCCTTTGGACACTGAAGCATTTTTCACTGGAATCACCGCATCCCCTACAGTAAATGAAACCCAAAGCAGTTAGACCCCACGAGATTAACGTCCTCGTCGTCTGCCATGCTTGCACTGACTAGCATGCCGCGACCGTGTAAACACCCTGCTTTTAGTGTGTTTACATGTCGGCGTTCAAAACGTTCAACGGGCACGTTTACGAGCCCGGGCGCGTGCGTATAAAAAAAGTACCCCGAAACGCACTCAAAGCGATGCGAGCGTGATTCGGAACGACTCCAGAAGTGTCAGTTAGAAATGTCAAAATACAGTAACCTCAATCCAGCCAGAGTGAACAGTCCCTGAACTGAACAGTCCGTGTTTCCACCTGAACCCAGATAGGCACTTTGTATCTTAAAGACCAGAAACAAACGTTAATAGTTATTTTTAAACCCTATAATTTAAGTGACGCTTCTTAACCGTATTAATAAAATTTGAGGTTAAGATAGATAGTTGATGAGTCAAAAGATAACATTGTATTGAGTGTTGTTTGTTTGTAAATTTGTCCCGACGTCAAGAGCAGCGGGCCGCGACTCGCGAGTGGCATGGTGCAGCCCGCCGGCGCCGGCGCGCAGGTCGGTCCCAGGGTTGCTTCTCTTATTCTAGATAAAAACAATGCTATTCAATGATACAGTCAACGTTAGTGGTCCACAAATATTAAAATACATTTTAGAAAACAATTCGTTCTACAGAAGTGTAGTTCGCTATCAAAGATAGGAAGGAGAAATTCTTTTGCTTCTTTTGTGTCCCTGCTGTAAAGCATAGTATAATTTAAATAAATTTAGTTCAGCAGAATCTCGGTTATTTTGTGTTGAGAACAAGATCTTGTTGATTTAGTCAAGACATGCAGAGACAGAGACTGGGAGCTTGAGTATCAGCCTTACTTAACTGTTGCTAAGTACCTTTTTTTTCTTGTTGTTGCTTTTTAGTAAAGTAGATAAAAACAGAACCCTTATTGTGTGTCTACTGGACTGATTAAGCTGAAATTTAGTATGTATAATGTACATTGTAAGTTAGACACATGACTAACTTACATGACACTTATCTTGTGACCCAAAGATAGACAGAGGATAGTTTTTGACCTATAGTCCATTGTATTTCAAATCTATCATATAAAAGAGCTTGTCCTGATTGACAGATTCGTAATCTCTGAGACGAAACTGCTCAATCTGGGTAGCTGAATTTATTATAGTACATGGGTCTTGCTTTGCATTGTAGATGCTCTCTAAGAAGGAATTTTTTGACACTCGTAAAATGAGGGTGAAAAAGAGGTCCATCGGTTTACATGCAAATTGGTTATTTTTAAATTAAACATTATGATTTAGTTTCCTAATTAGAAACAAATGAATAAGCATTTTTAGAAATATAACCTTTAAAGGGAATTAAATTAATTTAAATCCTATTGCAGTGAAAACCCCAATACTTTACAATTTAGATATTGATATATTTTTCTTAAAAACTACATGTCGCATTGATGCGGAAGTTTTAGTCTAGTGCTAAGAATGATAATAGAGAAACGATTTTTACAATTAAAAAGATAGGGAACAAAAATGGGGTTCATAAAGCACTGCTATAAAAAGAATAAAATGAACTTTTTCTCTAAAACTTTTCCTACCTACTTATAACGTCACTAGCCGTTTGCCCGCGACTTGGTCCCGCGAACACTTGGAATTTGCGTACCCTATGATACTACTATACATACATAGAGATAGATGGTTATATTTATAGAAGTATTGAAAAAGGGGTTTGACCCGAAGAAAACCTGTTGAAATATCAGGATCTTATGTTATTCCCAGGGTCTCAAACTATCTCCGTACCAAATTTCATCCAAATTGGTTCAGTCGTTGCAATGTGAAGGAAGGACAAACAAACAAACACACTTTCACATTTATAATATTAGCAAGGATTACACAATTTAATTTAAGTACTTCATCATCATTTAATTAGTTTGTTTATTTTCTATTAAAACCAATCAGATCAAGTTATTTACTTGATCATTTAACTTAATCGACGCTGTTAATATGCGCGAGTATGAAAATGAAGGAAATTATATTATTGACTACAGGGACATTAAAAACTCATCTGATTTTTTTCGTGAATAAATTTAGACCCGTGGAATATATCCCTGCAAATGTTTTTACTGTTATGCATCAGAATATAGCTGGATTTCTGAACAAACAAAATTTAATTGAGATTACCTTGCAAGAATGTCATAACAAAGGACACAATATTGATGTGCTGTGTCTAAGTGAATCATTTGTAAAACAGGGTAGCGAGAAAAATATCAAATTAAATAACTTCAAATTGGTGGCATCTTATTGTAGGGAAAAAAGCCGAGGAGGTACGGCTATATTAATAAAAAAAGTATTTGAAACAAAAACCTTGGAATTCCTATCAGAATTAGCGGAAAATTTTTATTTCGAATGTTGTGTGATTGACATTATAGGTATTGACCTACTTATTATAGTTATTTATAGAATTCCAGAACAAAAATCATCACATGTAGGTATTTTCATACATAAACTAGATAAATTACTTTTCACCATTTCAAAAAAATATAAAAAGAAGAAAGTAGTATTATGTGGTGATTGGAATATTGACCTTCTAAAAAACAATGATTTTTCTAAGGAACTTTTAAGTACGCTTTCTAGTTATAACTTTATACCACACATTCAAACACCCACTAGGCTGAATGCTTGTCTCGACCAGATCTCAAGCAACATAAAAAATGTGGTAGCCGAAACCCATGACCACTGTCTTTCTGACCATGACAAATCACAAACGATAAAATTTAGTGTCAACAGAAGCAAGTCATATATAACATGGTTCGAATACAGAAGGGATTTCTCTCATGAAAATTTAGCTAAATATCACCAGTACATAGCTTCTCTGTCCTTCTCGGATGTTTTCAGCATCGATAACTTAAACGACGCTTTCACAGTTTTCTATGACTGGATTTGCCTTCTGCATAATTTATGTTTTCCCGTTATCAAAATCAAGATCAGTAATCGTCAAAAAAATGTTAAGTGGTTAACAAAGGGAATAAAAAAGTCATGTCATGTGAAACGTAGTTTATATTTTAAACAAAGAATGGTAAGGAAAGATAACATATCCCATAGACATTTTCTTAAAAAGTATAACAAAGTCCTTCGCAAATGCATAGATGTATCTCAAAAAATATCTAACAATAATTACATAAGGTCAAACAAAAACAAATGCAAGGCAACATGGAATGTTATATCATCTACAACCTCTGATAACACTTTCAAAAATGATATTGCTTCTATTAAACACAAAGATATTATTTATAATGATCCACACGACATATGTAATACTTTAAACGATTATTTTATAGACATTACTAATATAAATACTTCTAAACGTTTAAATGATAAATGCAACATGATTAATCATCCCTCATCGATGTTTTTAAGTCCCGTGGATGAAAAGGAAGTCTATAAAATCATTATGTCATTAAGCAATAGTAAAGCGTGTGGTTACGATGGTATAACTACCATTATTCTCAAAGAGATAGCTGTATATATAAGTCCACCGCTTGCTCACATTATAAATCTCTCATTTATCAATGGTAAGTTCCCTAATGAGTTGAAACTATCTATAGTGAAGCCCCTATTCAAGAAAGGGGATCGTAAAGATCCAAATAATTATCGACCTATAACTATTGTTCCCGTAATTTCAAAGGTAATTGAAAAGGCAATGTGCATAAGACTAACGAATTATTTAGTTAAGCATGATATATTGCACCCGGAACAATACGGATTTCGAAAGGGCCGTTCAACTGAGATTGCTTGTTTTAACCTTATCTCATGTGTGACTGAAGCTTTGAATACCAAATTACCTGTAATGGCAATTTTCCTTGATATGAGCAAAGCTTTTGATTTTGTTGACCATAACATACTTCTATCTAAAATGGAGTTCTATGGAATCAGAGGCATCGCACTTGACTGGTTTGTAAGTTACCTTAATAACAGGAAGCAGTGTACTGAAATCTCTAAAGTAGATATAGTAAATAATAAACTTGTTTTTAATAAAACATATAGATCTCAATTTCGGATGAACAAGGTCGGAGTGCCCCAAGGAAGTAATTTGGGCCCACTTTTGTTTTTACTTTATATAAACGATCTTCCTAGTGCCACAACACATAAAAGTATATTATTTGCAGATGACACGACAGTCATTGTAAAAGGAAATAAAGTTGATACATATGAATCAGATGTTAATAATGCTCTAACAGGAGTAATAAATTGGATAAACAATAACAATCTTCATGTTAACATTACTAAAACTACATTTATGCAATTTTGTTCATACAAATCTAATCCAGTGGACCTGAATCTTAAGTATAATAATGACGGGATAGAAAAAAGTACTGTAGCTAGATTCTTAGGCATAAATATTGATGAAAACTTGAATTGGAAGTTCCACATCTCCAGTCTATGTTCAAGAATAGATAGATTCATATTTGCACTAAGAAAACTCAGGAATACCGTGTCAATTGAGGCAGCCATAACAGCCTATTATGGATATGTGTCGTCTGCACTGAATTATGGCCTGCTAATATGGGGAAATTCTGTAGATGTTGAAAAAGTTTTCAAAATTCAGAAAAAGTGTGTTCGAGCTATTGTTAACGCCTGGATTACAGACAGTTGCCGACCTATATTTAAGAAGCTCTGTATTTTGCCATTGGCGTGTATGTATATAAAAAAAGCATGTGTTTATGTTAAAACCAATCCAGATTGTTTTAAGAAATTCAGTGACGTATTCGGAGGCCAAAAAAGAGCTCAATATGTAAATGTGTTATATCAACCGCAATGTCGCTCCGATATGTACAGAAGAAATGCCTATCATATGTGTATTTTCTTGTATAATTCGCTACCAAATGAAATCAGGCAATTAAATGGCACAAAATTTGTTACAGCTCTCAGTAAATTTCTAGAAAATAATTGTTTTTATAATGTAAAAGAATTTATTAATTATAAAAAGTAATGTTTTTTTTTTTTTTTGTAAATGTATAAAGATTTGCATGTCGATTCTTCGACAGAACATTCTAACCTAATACACGCGAAATATCACCTTGTGTAAATGTTCTGGCAAATAAATGATTCTTCTTCTTCTTCTTCTTCTTAAATCTCGCGACCGCCAAGCTTTTATATCATAATAAATTATTTATTTAACGGTATAAGTTAGTAAAAGTGTTTTAAATGTATGGGACGCAAATAGGCTGTAGTAGTAGTATAATTTAATTGTGTTCTACTTTACGACAGAACATTTGTTTATTCAGTAGTATACTAATTTGTCTGATTTGAATTCGTTGTCAACATCAAATGCTTTGCCAGTGTTGTTCTTATCTTAACTTACTAATATAATAAAGCTGGAAGTTTAGATGTTTGGGTGTTTGTTGTTCAATCACGCTAAAACGGCTCAACCAATTTGCATGAAATTTGGCAAACAGATAGTTTGTAACCCGCAATAAGCTATAGGCTACCTATTATCCCGGAAACTCATTAGAGGGACCCAGGAAGAGGACTTTGTATAGAAATCCCGGGAATCCCACAAATCCCGTAATCCTGGGAATTCCGGAAATCCCGTAATCCCGGAATTTTTTTTGAAAGTGTCTGTAAAAAGGGCTTCGAAATATAGTGTTAAATTTCCTGCAGACGAAGTCGCGGGTAAAAGCTCGTGATAAATAAGCCAATAAAAGTACCGAAGGTGATCTCGTCTCGTCGTACCTATTTACAGTGGACGTCAAAGATATGTTTAAACTTTTGGACCTTAACACAACGGAACAGGGTA
>CAXARK010000282.1:0-12492 GCA_963971205.1 Aethes cnicana
AGGCGTTTCGTGGATATAGGAACCGGGCCTTAGTCATTTGTAATGTTAATCCGTGTGTACCAAAATAAAATACAGTTTAAATTTCAGACCAACAGTCTTTTATTTTCGAATAGTTATTTATAAATACAAATGAGAAGTACCGTTCACAACAAATTACCTAGATTATAATGTTCGACAAATAATGATCACTTATCACTTCATTTTAACGTAGTATGTACAAGTCGGGGGCCTCACCGGCTCAGCGAGTGCGAGCGCTCGCGGGAGGCCGCGCCGCCGCGCGCCCGCTCACTGCCTGCAACAAACGCCCGACGTCAACGTCACTCCACCTTGCCTAGCCTGAGTTGCATCAGACACTTACAGCCATCGGGCACGAGTCTTGAGCGGTGGCCTTAAATAAGGTCTCATAGGCAAAGGGGCGCGGGAGCTATGACCCTCTAGTTTCTCCCACCGCTTAAGATCCGTGCCGGGGCCTGTACGTACGTTGTATGTAACGAGAGCTTCCATACAGAAACGTAATTTTCTCCTAGTGAAAACCTCGCGTTAAATTTAACAGACGTTAACTTCTTCATGCAACCCAGGCTTAATCATAATCAGTCAATTAAATATTTACCATTGTTCTTTTAGGCTTTCATGTCCATGCTTCCACAATGATGAGCCCATTGTGGAAACGTGGAAAATGGTCCCATTATTTGGACTTCTGAATCTTGTGATATATAGTCTGATTGTATTAATCCATAATCAAACGGGACAATATAAGTACAAAAAAGTAGATTTCTAACAAGCTGTTATGGAGAAGACATTTAAACGTTTAAGTTGTTTTAGAGCCCATTCTATACACCGTAAGCCAAGCACAAATCAGGTCAATCGTCGCCTCCCGGGCGATAGCTTAATAGCAAAATGGATTTTTTAACATTTAAGCGATATCATAGCACAAAAATAAGGACGGAACTTAAAACGATTTGAACTTAATAAGAAGAAACCGACTAATTTAAAGACAGTTTTTATTTCCTAAAGCTGTCCATTGATAATTGATCCTCGTTACTTCTCTGCGCTAGAGAAACAAGGAGAAAAATCTACAATGGAGATTCGTAGCTATATGACAATGATTATGAGATGATAAGAAAGAAACTCAATTTAACGACCAACAAACAAAAAAAGCGCGTTAATTTACAACAGCACACTGACTACACAATATACACAATGTGTAGGTATATGTCATATTGCACTATGTTTTATTAGATAACAGTAAAATATAAAGCTTCAGAAGCGTTTAAGAGCCATAAGCGGGCCTGACCTAAGGAATGATGGCCTTGTAAACTGGTGTCCTATAACAAAAAAACGACATTCATCACTTTACACCGCAAACCGTTTTTGCTAGTGATAGGGCCTGGTGCTGGATCCCTCCGGGGAGGTACCACGGTCTTTCCGCGCTAACCTGCCGCCAAATGGCAGTGCTCGCACTGTTGTGTTCCCGATGAAATTTCTGGCACAGAGGCATTCCATCTTAGGCCTCAGGGTAGGCAACGCATTCGAGATCTTATGGTTTCTTAATGGGGGATAAAAGAATTTCGAGTGTCTATGGGCCGCAGTGACCACTTACCATCAGGTGGGCTGTGCGCTCGTTTCCCTATACCATCGACATGAAAAAAAATTAGTAAAACGGCGTATGCAGTTGCCGTTCTGATGTCATTAAAATAGCGTGGATACTTTAGAGAGCGATTCCGAAGACGTGAGCCGAACCAGACACAGTTTACATTTTATTATTTACTAGCGGCCCGTAACGGCTTCGCACGCGTAGTAAATTATACACCACAATCTTCCTCGTGAACCCTTCTATTGATAGTGAAAACCGCATGAAAATTAATTCAGTAGTTTTGAGTTTATCGCGTTTTTATATCTTCTTATATATAAAAATGAATTGCCGTGTGTTTTTTGTTTTATTCCCTTGGGCCCAGGGAAGGTTTAGAAAGTAAGAAAATTGGGGAAAATGTAAAGGAAAATTACTAAAAAAAAAGAAACCTAACTTTGTATGGGAATCACGCCTTAGGGTGATACGAAGTTCACCGGGCAACCTAGTACTTTATAATATGCAGTGATAATCGTTTACATCAGTTAATTAAAGTACATAATTGTTTTTTTAATTCTGTACAATAATGGTGTTGTAACAACCAATGATGGAGATAAAACATTGACTATTATGACAGAACTTTGTAGTCGGGGAGGCGACGATGATTATATAATGAGGGTCACCGCGAGTGGTGGATTCGCCGTTAAAAGCGCTTTTTGAGTCCTAGCCAATTTAGCACATGTGCACTATAAATTGGCAACACTGACGTCACCGAAAAGTCAAATATCACAGTGATATTGACACTATTGTATATGAAGAGATACGGTGGCCCTCATTCGAGCGTAGCGGGGACTTGCAGCGGCATTGCGTTTGGTTATCCGTTTGCGATGCATAGTTTGTGCATACTTTATAGTAATGTTAATGAACCTTAATCCCACTAATACGAAACAGTAGCTCACAATTTAATGAATCCCGCAGTGTTGGTCCTGCGCACGTCTCCGGAATCATTCTGTATTTAGAAGAAAAAAAATCTCTCACCTCATTTGAAAATTTCATATCAATCGCAACAAGAAAAGGAGATACGTGTTTTCACACACAGATGTTGTGGCAGATTGTGACATGAATAAAGAACTAATGATAATCCACCTAACTCTGGGTTCGTTTAAGTTTGAAAGTTGATACAAGTGGGAGTCGAACCCGCCAGTTTTCAGCGATCGGTGGTGAAACTACTGAACTGTCTTGACGAGGGAGGAGAGCGGTGCCGAGCTACTAAGTACGATGGCGTATGCAGTTTCAAACGCCCGTAAAATTCCACCTGTCGGCATTTTTTACGAGACCAAAGGCATCGACCTTCTGTACTTAAGCCCGCTCTACATTCTACTCGACGTCTCTGTGTCTCGTCAGACACGAGAGTGTAGTGGAATGGTTTCGCGCAAACACAAAACGTCACGAGAGCTCTTTGATTTTCAGCTGTTCTCACCACAAAACGGAGAACATACGCGAGACAATATGATTCGGCACGTCTCGTGTAAAGTCTCATTATACTAGCAGAGATAATCTACGATAGGAAGTCCCGCCCCTAAACAATTCAAAACGCTTCAATGTATTGGGAAAATATTTAAAATTCACCCTCTCAACGCATGTGTGCGTGCTGAGACAACCGTCAGACATACGTTGAGTTGAGAGTGTTGGTGTTGCTTTTTAAATAATTACCAAATACATTGAAGCATTTTGAATGGGGACTATCGTTTCTTTGCTCACCAGTTGGCGCCACTGTTGACTAAGGTCCAGAGGTATAGCTGTCAAAGGGGACTTTATAAGATCGGCGCCGAAACAAAGTCTTCAATCTTGAATCTCATTAAGTTTATTAATGAGATTCATAATCATAAATAACTATCATCATATCGAGTAGCTATGCCGCAATGTTGTGCAGTTCCGTTTTGTTTGGAAAAAAGATTTTTTTTTTCAAAGCGTTTACATTCATAGCCAAATCCATATTTGCGATAATTTCACGACGGAGATCACTTTTCAACAGGTAAATTAAAGAAATTACGATTTATATCACGAAGCCCGCCAAAACCAGTGAAAACTGAATGTTATTGGACCTCACGCGACACTAGCGCCTCTAGTGGCAAATTCACACGCGATAGCCCCCATTGTGGAGGGGCGGGACTTCCTATATAAGATTATCTCTACATAGTTTTGGTGATAGGTCTCCGGCGCGACTGACCGAGTTTCTGGTGCGCGGGCAGCTTGGTGAAGAAGGGGTGCTTGAGGGCGTCGCGCAGCGTGATGCGCTGCGAGGGCTCGTACTCCAGCATGCGCGTGATCAGGTCGAACAGCTGCCGGTGCTCCTCGCTGTTGCTCTGCTGATACCTCTGGAATAGTCAAATTTTAAACGGTTATTGCTTGTAAATCCATACTAATATTATAAATGCGACAGTAACTCTGTCTGTCTGTCTGTTAACTCTTCACGCTTCAACCGCTGGACCGATTGAGATGAAATTTGGCATGGAGATAGTTGGGGTTCCGGGAAAGGATATACTTAGGCTGCTTTGTATCCCAGAAAAACACATAGTTCCCGCGGGAGCGCGATAACCGAATTCCACGCGGACGAAGTCGCGGGCAGAAGCTAGTATTGAACTAAATTTCATTCTTGATAGGCACATGTAGGGTAGTAACTTCAGAAGATTGCCACGAGCCAGCGCGGCAGCGTCACCACTGAATTATCAGATAAAGGGTGGGTTGATTGATACCGTCCGTCAACTAAGCAGCACTCGTTATAGTACATTACAGACCTAGGGTGGTGAATTCGTAAATGTCCCAGATCGCAGAATTCTGTGGCCCGAACCAAAGGTAAGGGCCATAAATATGCGATCTGGGGCTTTACGAATTACCACCCGTGGTTTGTCAAAAGTTTTACGGCTTGCCTTGGCCAAGAAGTGAGATTTTCTCTCCGCGTAGCGGGCAGAAAATCCCACTTTACGGCCCAGGCCCTTCGGTTCGGGCCACAGAAACCTGCGATCTGGGACATTTACGAATTCACCACCCTAGTTCTGTAATGTACTATTACTATGGGATAGAATGACGTTACTTTATGGAATGACAGCTCGGCGGCCATTTTTAACAACCATGAGTACTGTGCTTGTATCAATCCAAGCTAAAATATAGGGGTTTCGTTTGATTTAACACCTCTTTTGAAATATGTGTCGCGCTCGACTTTCGAGTTTTAGTTTATTTCCCCCGTGTATGTATATCCGTACGTTCGCCACCACGATACCAACAGGCATATTAGCATATTTCCATGACCACGTGCACATGGGACTCACACACTCCCAATTTTTGAAAATTAAACGAAGCAACGACAGTAAGAAATAAAGAATCAGAATACTTACTAATAAGGGTTTACAATTTTCTCTAACGTATCTCCCTGCGGAAGATTTTTCATCCCAGTCTAATTTGCCGTGGTAGAAATATTTCGTCCTCGTCTTGCGTGCCATTCTGGAAAGTAAAAAAGCAATAACAATACACGTAATTTAAGAGTTGATATATTATGTTGATACACGGCAAATTTACACCACTCCTTTGCGTCTGGTATTAAAAAAGAAGATGTTTTGGTGTTGGTGCTTAAGCGGACTTATTTAATTTAAATATAAGTATCACCGAGCCTTCCGGTGAAAGAAAGCAACGGGAGGGATGTCGTACGCTCAATTTGCAGTTGGCACGCGTGGGAGCTATAATGAAACCCCCTGGCGATGAGAGGAGCCGCGTGGGCAGCAGTGGTACATGAATAGACTGGTACACATTACACACCGGACGAGTCCAAAAAAGATGTATGGACCTGATCCGGCCCCTGCCGCGCGTTTTTGGACCGGACCGAAGTAGATCGTCCCGTATGGACAGGGGTAATAGGGCGCCGGTACCTGTAGGGGATGGGCCCGAGGATGCGCTCCATCATCGCGAGGTGCTCGCGGTTGTCGTGCGTCTGGAACAGCGTGATGCCGAGGTGCAGCTCGAACATGATGCAGCCGATGGACCACACGTCGCACGGCTGCGACCACCCCAGCTCTGGAAAGACAATATATGTTGAATAAATTTTATGATCAGACATTTTAGAGCGAGTGAGATTATAAACTGACGGGTAGAGGTAAGGTTAGCTAACTGTCTGGCTATCAAGCCCCATGGACAATGGGGGCTATCGCGTGTGAATTTGTCACTAGAGGCGCTAGTATCGCGTGAGGTCCAATAACATTCAGTTTTCACTGGTTTTGGCGGACTTCGCGATATAAATCATAATTTCTTTAATTTACCTGTAAAAAAGTGATCCCCTTCGTGAAATAGGGATGACGACAACTTTTTTTTCCTTAGTCTATCAGGAAGATTATTGAAAAGTATTGGACACGTATTTTTTTCTTTTTTCACGTAATCAAACTAATACGGAGATATATTGAGTTGAAATGTCGCGTGACGTCACGGTTAGGTACTATTTATACCTAACGGTGACGTAGTTAGCCCCCACTCTCCAACTTTAATGCGTTTAAACTTAGTCATTCTTTGTTAATTTTAAAAAACGAAAAATACGTGTCTAATATTTTTTTATTACCTGACTGACGGACTAATTAGAATTTCGATTTCTTCACCCTGTCGTCATCCCTATTGTCGCAAATATGGATTACTTGGCGATGAATGTAACGCTTTGGAAAAAAAATCTTTATTTCAAACAAAGCGGAACTACACAACATTGCGGCATAGCTACGCGATATGACGATAGTTATTTATAAGTAATAACCTTAATGAGATTCAAGATTGAAAACTTTGTTTCGGCGCCGATCTTATAAAAGTCGCCTTTGACAGCTATGAAATCGTTAGATGACAATTGTTTTTGACAAAAGTGGATCCTGCATGAGATTCTGCTATCAGGATATTGCAGGAAGATATTTATTTAATTTGCGTCATTTCTTTGCACATTATTTTCTTGTTGTGTATTTGCTAAATAGTTTCTCATTATTATAAAATAATATTGCATAATGATGATAAATATTACGTAAGTAACCGGCTGCAATGAAATAATACACATAGGAAATGAATGCAATACTGATAGCTGCAGTGACTGACACGTGTAGTGCATTCACTGGCGACTTGATAAGAAAATATAATAGCCAAGAATAGAATACATTGGCTTTCCAATCAGAGAGTTGTCACTATTATATGCATTTATACGGGGAATATAAATAATATAAATATTACAAGATGCCACCGAAGACGAGAATCTTGGATTTACTTGAGATATCAGATTTGGATATGATTCTTTTTTTTTGGTCAATCTTCCTTAAATATTATTTTCGATACCTACGTTTTCGTAAATGCTTTTTTTTTTAATACTTTTGTTACCTACATCCCCACGCTAAGAACACAGTTGTTGTCCCGCAGGAAAATGTTGCCAATAATGCAATTTAATGTTCTTCGATTAGAAATCACGCCATGCGCGTCACACGTATAGCATTATGGTAAACAGATGCAGTTATATGAAATGAGAAGTTACATCGTATGATGAAATTTATGAGGGTTTAATGATTTACGAATTAATGGTAGAGTACTAATCCTTACTTCCTTACTAATATTATAAATGTGAAAGTGTGTTTATTTGTTTGTTTTTTGTTTGTCCTTCCTTCACGTCGAAACGACTGGACTGATTTAAATGAAATTTGGTATGGAGATAGTTTGAGACCCCGGGCATTTCACTGATTCTTTCAATATTTCAAATCAATTTGTCGATTTGATCGATCGACATACGGCAAAGTCGTGATCGATGATGACGATTAATAAACTACTTGGTCACTACTCTAGTTTTAAAAATAAAAGGATGTCGACTTGTACACATATGGTTGAAATAAAGGAGGTCAATCTTTATAGTTCCAAAAGTGGACACCAAATCGGGTAGGTTGGGGGCGCTGCGGTCGCCACTCCAGTCAAGCCACCTAGGCGGATAGTCTGCAGTAGCGCCTTCCGATGGCGCTGCGGAGGCGAAAACGCAGCGATAACGGTCGTGAGGAGAGTGTGTTTTGTTTTGTTGCTTATCAAATCCGCTGGACTCGTTTTCAACTATTTCGCCATATAAGATTGCGCTCCTTACCAAGACACATTCCACACTCCATAATGTAGACTATTATCTAAATGTCATAAGTTGATGATTGATACGTTTTTAGGTTATTTGGGTTACGGCTGTCAAATGTTGGTTTAAAAATGTGTTCGAGTGTAGTGACAGGAGGAGGTTGACTCGGCCCGCTACATACCCAGTATGACCTCGGGCGCGCGGTAGTGCCTCGTGGAGACGATGGTGCTGTGGTGCTCGTGGTCGAAGGTGGCGCTGCCGAAGTCGATGAGCCGCACGTCGCTGCGCTTCACCCGCCGCAGGTCGTGCTTCTGTCAACACCACCAAAACAAAACACATCACTATCCATCCTCGTAAGTCCTGGCCTACTAAAAATGGTAATTTTGAATTAAATCCTGAATCGATAGAATAGTGACTAATTTCTTTTGTTTCAAATTCAAACAGTACAAAACAAAAGCAGCTCCGTTTCTTGTACACAACGTTCAAATTCTGTTGGAGGTAATTTGTACTTGTGTAAGTCGCTCTTATATATATCTCAGTGTTTATTACCGCTTGACGAATAAACCGCTGGACTGCTTTAGATGAAATTTGGCGAGTTTAAGTTTGTGGGAAAGAAATAACATACTTTTAATCCCGAAAAAAAAACGAATAGTTCCAACGGGAGCGCTATAACCAATTCCACGCGGGCGAAGTCGCGGACAGAAGCTAAAGCTAGCATACTATCCACTAAATCTATCTATCTGTTCGCGACAAACTCAAACTACTAATCTAACCTAGGGTTGCCCTCGAACTCCAGTTATATTGATCAACTAAACCTGAGTTTGGTCGGGCTTGGTGCAAGCTTCTATAGCGTAATTTAATGTAGAGTCCAAGTGAAATTCCACTTTCCGCACTCTAGCCACAAGTGAAAGCGGTTCATAAATGAATAAAAATTCATCTTTCACTTTTTGTTAGTGATCCTGCCCAGTGTTCAGGTTCGAAACACGCTCGAAAACGTTGTGTGACGAGCATTGAGCACAAATGTTTCTACTGGAGTCATAGATTTATTTCTCTAGATACCGTTATCTAGCACTCATAGCACGAATTCTGCTTAGTTTGCGGCTAGGTCAATCAGTCGAAAATGTCCCAAGATATTTTAATGGTTAAATGTTCAGAGGCCCATAGATGGACGGACACAAGCAATCATAAGTCACAGGCACATCCGAGCTTACTAGGAGGACCCAAACTTTATCTGAAGGTAAACTATAGAAGTTTTACGAAATAAACATTTTTCATTTTCATAAGAGTGATTGAGTACCATGATACAATAATATACTTCGCCAGGTATGCCACTCCAGTATTCTGTAGTAGAGTGGGTGACACCCGAACGTCATTCGCACTGCTATTTGTTGTAAGTGGTGTATTAAAATAATCCCTGACCCGACCCCCATGTATCCTGTGAGTGTTTCATTAAATTATTACGTTAATTTGTTTCTAACTTT
The DNA here is from genome assembly GCA_963971205.1 of Aethes cnicana. Taxonomy (NCBI): domain Eukaryota; kingdom Metazoa; phylum Arthropoda; class Insecta; order Lepidoptera; family Tortricidae; genus Aethes; species Aethes cnicana. Next base: position 9,161 of record CAXARK010000282.1, read on the forward strand.
TCCCACTTTGTGTGTGTGACAAGTAAATTACAATTGAAATGCGCAAATAATTTATTTTGCATTATAACGGCAGAAAATATTTCCTTCATTGTTTTATTGCAATAAAGTGGCAACTCGACTTTGACGTACGGGTGTCACGCGACCCGGAGGAGCAGACCATGATTGAGTACCTTTTTGTTGGAGGAGAGTACGCTGACGACCTCGTAGTCGCTGTCGAGGAAGAGGATGTTCTCCGGCTTGAGGTCGGTGTGCGTGAGCTTGTGGTCGTGCAGGAACTGCACGCTGTGCGCCAGCTGGTACGCGATGTGCCGCACCTGCTCCAGCGGGTACGGCTGGTAGTTGTTGTCCTTCTGCAATAACACACAAATACAGCTTTAGGCGGCGTTTCCACTAGACCTGTGCGAGGAATGTGTTTGTCATGAAACAATAGAAACCTAGCTCTGGTGGAAACAGCTCAGCGGAGCGCAGTTTTTGTACATACAAAAGAAGGGAAAGATGTGTTGCGAGGGATGTGTTGCGAGGCTGCGTCGGACACAGCGGCTTATTTGAAAAGAGCCTCGCAACCTCGCAACGCATCCTCGCATCGCTCAACTACCTCGCACATCTTTGGTGGAAACATTCACACCGTTACACATCCCCGTTACCTTGCACCGCTTAGCTACCTCGCATAGCTCTGGTGGAAACGAACCGGGAGACGAGCTGTCGATAGGCCTCCGACAAGATGGAGCGACGACCTCGTAAATGTCGCGGGAATCCGGTTGAAACAAGTAGCACAAGATTGGTCCGAGTGGCGAGCCTAAGGGGAGGTATATGTCCAGCAGTGGACGTCCTTCGGCTGACATGATGATGACAGGTTTGCACAACATAGAAGGCGCGAGAATACAACCATAATGGACTCTACGTCAACGGCATAGGTGCTTGGCCGCGCGCCTTCTAAGTTGTGTAGTGCTCTATACACAAGGGTCAACCAGGCTTTCTGGTTCTAGTTGCAACGGTTACGGTCGCCTTGATCACTTTTAAAAACTGATTTTATAGATTTAAACAACAATTTCCTATTTTAAACCCCATCCTTTAAGAAACATCATTAAGTTCATAATTCTGTATAACCATATGATTGCAATAAAATTGAATTGAATTGAATTAATTTAACTGTTTCTCTAAGAAACTCCTCTCATTTTGTCTCTTAGTAAAAAACATACCTAAATAAATACAGACGACGTTTAGTCAAAAGGACCTAGAACCTATTGTAATGCGTGTGCAGTAACAAGCGGATTTACTGATAGCGTGTAGTGAAATAAAATGTTTTTTTTTAAACTCACCAGAAAGTCAAATACACTTTGTCCTAACATTTCGAATGCGATGCACATGTGGCCGTGGTACTCGAACCAGTCTAACATTTTTACGCATAAACTGGAAAAAGAAAAGACATTGATATTAATATTACTTATACATATTCCACATACTTAAAGTTATACTATAATAAATACACGTTTCCATTCTAAGGAAAGCTGTCCAGGAAGTAAATTCCAAAGGAAACAAACTTTCTCGATTTTTTGCACTTATCTTATGTTCCTGAACAGTTATATAAGAAAGTTTTCGAGACTCTAGACCGATATATGGCTCATTTTGTGAATAAGATAGTTTATATAAACTCTTTATTGACCATCACGCCAATTGGAACCCGTTTAATGCCGTAACAGCATATATTCACGTTTCCCACGGGCACAGGTCCCCTCCCATCTCGGGAGGGTATGATTTCCCAAGGCTCAGTGCTGATTGGAAACATCACACACATCTTTGAATTGCTTCGTAGATTTCCTCACGATGCATTCCTTCACCGAAAAGCCCAGTGGTAAAATAGTTTTTAACCAATTTTAAATATACGCGCATGGCATAAAGGTAACGCTGTAATTTTTGTCGGCTATCGTCGAATGTGGCCAAGCGCGGGTCCAGGGGGGGTCATGGGGGTCATGACCCCCCCCTCGGCAGGATTAGGTCTACTGCTATCATTTATTTTTAACCCCTGACGCAAAAAGGGGTGGGGGATTTGTATGACGTGACCCCCCCCCCCCCCCCTAGAGTCAAAAGCTGGATCCACCCTTGAATGTGGCGGTCAAAGATTAAAGTGTGCTAGGAAAGAGACTGAAAAATTATTGAGTTATTCCAAAAACCTAACTATTCACAAGTAGGGAATGACGCGGAGACTAATCGGAATTTTTGTGTTTTCAGTTGACACCAACTTCACTGGCCGGCTGCCAGGTTGAAGCCATAATCTCGCATATAAACGTGCAAGGTCAAATAATGCTACATTTGTCGACATCCACCGATCAACTTAAAGGTGTTTTAGTATAATGCGAACAATGACATACTCACTTTTTACAATCTGGATCAACTTCAGCTAATTTTTCTAATACATTAATTTCTAATTTCGCAGCCTCTCTGTACTTCTCGACATTTTTAATTATCTTCAGAGCCATTCTGTGTTCCCTGAAATAATGAAAACATTTTTAGTATAAATAAACACTGAAAGTTGGACCACAACCACCAAGATTTTTTTCTTATAATATGTATGTATATCGTTATCTGCTTTCATTTTACACCAGCATTTGAAAAGCTTTGTCTTTTAATGTGTGATTTTTGTATGCACAGTTTTACTCATTTTGAATCTCTCACGAGTTTCAACAACGATTATACACCCTTTTAAAGCCTCGTTAGACAGCAAATTTATAACTAACTGCTAAAATATTGGTGCTGTAGATGAATACTTTAAAAATCTCCCTTTGTAGCCCCATATCTCTAGGAGGCATGGATTGCTTCTCTTTAAAAATCTACTATGAATATAAAAATTATACTCACATTTCTAAATCCTTCACCTCCACCACCTTGCCGAAGGTACCCTCACCGAGTGTATCGATGATTTTGTCTGCAATAAAACCAAGTCGTTTTGTTTAATTAACTGAACACAGAACAAAGTCATGGTGGAGATTACATTGGATTTATTAATAATAATACATTTATTACTAAAAAATGTTGTCTTTTCCTTGGAAAATCAATTCTGACCCGAGATAAGAGAAGAGAAAACACATTTTAGCTAATACGTGGATGATAATTTACGGGTATGGTACTGAGGTTCATTATGTTTCAAAGATATGCAGCAATTCTCATCAAATTAAATCCAATGTCAGCAGCCCCAACATGACTTGTGAACTGAAACACTTGAAAATGAAGGCGCAATGTATAACTATTATTTTAAAAACAAGTGAGAATGTTTCAATAGCTCTTCTTTTCTTTTTCAAGAGAAGCACAGTGAACTATAAAAAAAAGCTCGGATT
>CAXARK010000283.1:0-17862 GCA_963971205.1 Aethes cnicana
CGACGTCTACTACTGGTGCGACGCGCCGCGCCGCCGCGACGGTACAGCGGCCCCGTCCACTCTCCCGACTCTAGCACTAAATCCCCCGTAATATAATAAAGTCAGGTCTACCTTTTTATGCGGCTTCCTCACTGAATTCGGAATTCTATATCCCACAAGCGAGCTACTTTGAGCTATATTAAAACCAGGAAATTAAAATAGGCAAAGAAACAGAATCCAGAATTAGACAGAAGTGTAGAATCTTTCTTTGACGGGCATTACAAAATTACTAGAGATTTACGTTACATCATTGCATAGCATCATCCCAACCAACAAGTAAGGGATTCCCAAAACAGATCAGGAATGCACTATCTCACATACTGTTTTAAACTCACTTGCACCAGGCAGGATTATTGCCGGTAACTTTTCAGCCCGATTCAGACTATTGACTGACGTCTTTCGAGTTTCGGCGTCTGTCGTCGGAGGTTCGACTGTACTACAGAGTGTGAGTTTGTGCGCAGAGCTGGACGACGGCGCGTACAACCCGCTGTGGGCGATGCGCGGCTTCACGCAGACGTTCGCGCTCTGGAAGGAGGGCAAGCGCGCCCAGAGCGCTCCCCTCAACGCCTACCTCACCTACGTCACGCTGCCCTGGTGGAGCATCGCCAAGGGTGAGTCCCGCTCGCCCCCCGCGGGAGGAACGAGCGCCCCCCTCCACGCCTACCTCACCTACGTCACGCTGCCCTGGTGGAGCATCGCCAAGGGTGAGTCCCGCTCGCCCCCCGCGGGAGGAACGAGCGCCCCCCTCCACGCCTACCTCACCTACGTCACGCTGCCCTGGTGGAGCATCGCCAAGGGTGAGTCCCGCTCGCCCCCCGCGGGAGGAACGAGCGCCCCCCTCCACGCCTACCTCACCTACGTCACGCTGCCCTGGTGGAGCATCGCCAAGGGTGAGTCCCGCTCGCCCCCCGCGGGAGGAACGAGCGCCCCCCTCCACGCCTACCTCACCTACGTCACGCTGCCCTGGTGGAGCATCGCCAAGGGTGAGTCCCGCTCGCCCCCCGCGGGAGGAACGAGCGCCCCCCTCCACGCCTACCTCACCTACGTCACGCTGCCCTGGTGGAGCATCGCCAAGGGTGAGTCCCGCTCGCCCCCCGCGGGAGAAACGAGCGCCCCCCTCCACGCCTACCTCACCTACGTCACGCTGCCCTGGTGGAGCATCGCCAAGGGTGAGTCCCGCTCGCCCCCCGCGGGAGGAACGAGCGCCCCCCTCCACGCCTACCTCACCTACGTCACGCTGCCCTGGTGGAGCATCGCCAAGGGTGAGTCCCGCTCGCCCCCCGCGGGAGGAACGAGCGCCCCCCTCCACGCCTACCTCACCTACGTCACGCTGCCCTGGTGGAGCATCGCCAAGGGTGAGTCCCGCTCGCCCCCCGCGGGAGGAACGAGCGCCCCCCTCCACGCCTACCTCACCTACGTCACGCTGCCCTGGTGGAGCATCGCCAAGGGTGAGTCCCGCTCGCCCCCCGCGGGAGGAACGAGCGCCCCCCTCCACGCCTACCTCACCTACGTCACGCTGCCCTGGTGGAGCATCGCCAAGGGTGAGTCCCGCTCGCCCCCCGCGGGAGGAACGAGCGCCCCCCTCCACGCCTACCTCACCTACGTCACGCTGCCCTGGTGGAGCATCGCCAAGGGTGAGTCCCGCTCGCCCCCCGCGGGAGGAACGAGCGCCCCCCTCCACGCCTACCTCACCTACGTCACGCTGCCCTGGTGGAGCATCGCCAAGGGTGAGTCCCGCTCGCCCCCCGCGGGAGGAACGAGCGCCCCCCTCCACGCCTACCTCACCTACGTCACGCTGCCCTGGTGGAGCATCGCCAAGGGTGAGTCCCGCTCGCCCCCCGCGGGAGGAACGAGCGCCCCCCTCCACGCCTACCTCACCTACGTCACGCTGCTCACTCACCTATTGGATCACTTTATGTCCATCAAGAGAAAGCATTATTATAATGTAACAAACTAAAAAACATTAGTAAGTCAAAAACCCAAAGGAATTACTTCGTAAAACTAAAATATATCATTTACTTACTGTAATCTGACGCGATAAAGACTTATCTTCAAAATTAATCGCCTTATTGTTCGACGGATTACGAAATTGTGATTATTTTCGTCATTCATATTTCCACTTCATAGTTTAATTACAATTTCACACATCGTCGCGCCATCTATGAGCGGTTATGGGAACTAACGTTCCAAGTTTGGTGATTTGCTTTTTTGTACTTTCCAGATATTTTGGACCACCGCGAGGAGCCGGTCCTGACGTTCTGACTTCGGAGCCACCTTTGGTTACTATCCACTTTTATATGCTGCTACTACATTCTATATTGCATCAACCTATCATATTTATTTTTTTATCTACACCCATATCATAAATCCTCTATGATGCGTTCAAAAATCGGTGGTAATGACATCCAAGTTCAAGCTAGCAAGTTCTGTCAAAGCCCTATCTGTTGGCATACAGTAAAATTCATTTTACATCACCCTTGGCCGTAAAGTGGGATTTTCTGCCCGCTACGCGGAGAGAAAATCTCACTTCTTGGCCAAGGCAAGACGTAAAACTTTTGACAAACCACGGGCGGTAATTCGTAAAGCCCCAGATCGCATATTTATGGCCCTCACCTTCGGTTCGGGCCACAGAAACCTACGATCTGGGACATTTACGATTTCACCACCCTAGGTCTGTAATGTACTATTACAAAATCGAGTTCGATGGTGTAATGACGTTCAAATTTCGAACAGCAATGGCCGCCTACATTCTTCAGTAAGACAAAACGAAAGTTTGTTCCAAATTCAAATGTCGGCTCTATTTAGTCTATGCTTTTTGAAAATCGAATATCAGCCACTGAAGTATTCGAATTGCCGCCATTGTGGACAGATTTTGAATCATCTTAGAGGATTTATAAAATGAGTGTAAATAAAGTTGTGTATGCAACTGTACATAAATAGGCCTTAAAACACTCGTGCGATATTATTAAGAAACTCGCCTGTTGGCTCGTTTCATAAAACGCCATTCGTGTTTTAAGGACCTTTATTATGTAGCTGTTACATAAACTACTATTACAGTACAGGTTATATGTGTAGTTTTTTTTATACGACGATAGCCAGATCTCACCATTTGCATTAAACGTGGCCGATTCATTTGTCAGAATATGAATTGTTTAGTCTAATCTCTCGATTTATTCAAAGTAAATTTCAAAGTCCAATTCGGCCAACTGAAGAATACACATTTTTGAAATTATAATAATATTAGGTCCTTACATATGAAATTGGCGTTTCATATGGCAGAAATGAAAACGATTTTTTTTTATGAAACTATTTTTTTATTTAGTCAAAGTATGTACCATGGCTATCTATGCACTTTTGCCATCTCGAAGGTAGTTCATTGATTCCTTTACTAAAAAAAGTGTGTGAGCGAGAATCAATAAAATCTTTGAAGGCCGTTTGGACAGCCTCGTGAGAATTGAATTTTTTTCCTTGCATGAAGTTGTCCAAATTCCGAAAAAAATGGTAATCAGTTGGAGCAAGGTCCGGGGAGTATGGTGGGTGTCGAAGACATTCCAGTCGCAGCTCCCGTAGTTTTGCGGCCGTCAAACGTGCCGTATGTGGTCGAGCGTTGTCCTGAAGCAGCAGTGGGCTAGATCGATTGACCAGTCTGGGTTGTTTAATGGCTAGCTTTTCCATCATCGTTTGCAATTGTTGACAATACACATCAGCCGTGATTGTTTGCCCAGATCTTAAGAAACTGTAATGGATGACACCGGCACTAGTCCACCAGACACTTACCAGTACCTTTTTCTGAGTCAACTTTCGTTTCGGGCAGAATTTGGCTGGTTCACCTGGGTTCAACCATTGTGAAGAACGTTTCCGGTTGTCGTACAAGATCCATTTTTCATCACAAGTAACGATACGATTCAAAATGCCTTCATTATTGTGCCGGTTGAGAAGTGAAACGCAACACTCGACGCGTGTTTCTTTGTTTGCGTCGCTCAATTCATGCGGTACCCATTTTTCAAGTTTTTTCACTTTTCCAATTTGTTTCAAGTGAATCAAAATGGTTTTATCACTCACACCGAAGCCTGCCGCTAACTCTGACGTGGTTTGCGATGGATCTGCTTCCACAATTGCTTTTAATTCTTCGTTATCAACTTGTGTCTCCGGCCGTCCACGAGGCTTGTTCTGTAGGTCAAAATTTCCAGAACGGAAACGTTGGAACCAATAACGTACCGTATTTTCTTTTGCAGTAGCTTCCCCATACGCATTGTTAATCCTACGAGCCGTTTCTGCAGCACTAGTGCCGAGGTGAAACTCATATTCGTAAATATAGCGATATTTTAAGTTCTCCATATTGTGAACAGAACGATGTGAAAGAAAAACAAATGACGCGATAACAAATAAATTTCGTAATTCGAACACAGAAATACATGGTCTTAAATTTGAAATAAATTTGAATTTGGAATTCCTAGCCGAACGCCACATATTTTGAATCAAAGTTGCCAGTTCGCCAAACGCCAATTTCATATGTAAGGACCTAATAATTGATTTTATTCATAGTAATCTCACAAACACCTATATCTTGATAGGTATTATTGATGTAACGTTTCAACAATTGAAAATATAATACGTGTCACCTGAAGATTATTTCATGGCGGCATGGCAGTAAATTTTTGACAAAATTTGTGCGCTCATGGTGATGACCGAGTCTCCACGATTGCCTTACTTTACGGTCGGTCCATATTTTTGATCTTGATGTTGTATCTAGTCACTTTATTTCTATTAATACGCTTTGGTTTCTGTCTTCATATCATTCCGGGTAGGTAGGCGAACAAATCGTCAAAAATACCATATAATTAAGCTCGTGAATTATTTGTGAAACTATGTGATTTTCCTATTCTAGTCAAAAGCTAGGCCTAAGACGATAAGTACAAAGGATTTTGAAACGCATTTCCTAATCGACACGTGATAATGTCGGCGCTGCTTGCATGCGGCGGTGACGGGAACTTCCGCGGCGCGCAAACAGCCCCGCGCGAGTTCCAGGCGCTGCCAACAGGTGGCGCAGATACTGATTTTGCTACGTGAGTTGAAATTGTTTACTAATAACAAAACATTACCTCACGTTACCAACTGTCTGATTTAGTTCACTTAAAATTCAAAATTAGGTATTTGTTTATGTTTAGCCCACATAACATACCTAGTCAAGTCATATTTGGAACAACGCGAGTCATGAAACTCTTTAAAAAAAATCGGATTAATAATGAAGGTAACGATAACAGACTCTAAAAATACGCTATTTTGGCAATTACAGAAGATGTGCTTCAAATCCAAGTAATAGAAGATTGCGTACTTCAAATATCTATGAAGCATGTATGAAATTGTCGTTTATTCGAAAATATCAACTTCTAGTTTGAAATATAAAGTTTATAAAAGTAAAATTTATAAAACCCCCCGACTCATGGTTACCTTACCAAATACTTTCAATATCATTGAAGTAACACGGTACCAAATTTCGAATCGATCGGACATAAGGAAGTTAGTCAGATCCCCTAATCAACTAGAAAAGAGCTGTCATCTTCAAACGGCTAAACAGATTTCCATAAAACATGGCTAAGAACACTCGAGATAAAACTTTCTATGACACAAAAAAAAAACTAAACGAAAATCGGTTCATCCGTTTGGGAGCTACGATGCCACAGACAGACTCACGGATAGACGTTAACTAATAACACCCTTCTCTTTTTGCGTCGGGGGTTAATAAAAGTTACTCATGTGTCATCTCAAGAAATGAATACATTATTTTTGTATATGCGGGCGAGGAGCTATTTTCCTATTTTGAACAAATAATTATTACTTGTATGTGTATAAAGGAATCTGTAATCTAGTGTGTCATTGAATGTGCATAATGTAAAGTTTAACATGGTTTGACTGAAATAAATAATTGCAAGGGCGGGTGATTTTAATTTCCCTAATATTTTTATTCCTTGTCGTTTTATTAATATATAAATAAGCGCAATGGCAACGTCTTAAAGATGTATGTTACCTACTTACGAATCGATTATAATAATGTTGGTATGGTCTTACAAAAAGCAAGCGCAGTTAGCGGTCATAGGTCCGGTCCGCCCATCTAGCAAGACCTTCCTTCTTCAACGTGAAATATAAGCGCATTCTCTTGCTAGTATGGCGTAATAAGTCCGTTTGCCAGTTTGCGTGACCACTTTATAATATCTATCCTGTACTATAATATTTTACTTAAAAGGTATACCTATATCACACAGCGGACACTGCCTATAAAAGCACGATTTCGAACAGTTTTGCGAAGACGTATGTACACTTGTAAATGTGTGTGTACCACTACGGGGCCAATGATTCACTCTCCATCTCAGGATGAAACAAATGAAGGTAAGGGCGAATTGCGCGCCGGCTAGATTCAGGGGGGTGGTACCGTGGCCATTATGTATGTAGTACTATGTATTAGATATTCTGTGCCTATATGAAAGTCATGCCGTTAACCCCGCATCTATTTTTAGCCCCATACCCAATCCATTTAATTCAATCAACGTAAACACTAGGTTCAACAGGCGAGCTATTCATAGATTTTACGAGCGCCCCCTTTTACGTGCCGCCTTGTCACTGCCAAGCGGATTGGGAGATTGGAAAGATTAATTTTATTTGTTTGGTACAGCAGAAGAGCATTTTCAACCGACGAAAAAAAAAGGAGGAGGTTCTCAAGTCAACGCGTATATATATGTAATATGTATATATTTTTTATGCATGACCACGCATAATTTCGTCAATTATAAACCGATTTCAATGATCCTTTTTTTTATCGAAAGGTGGTACCTCCGAATTGGTCCCATTTTAATTTGTTTTAGTTCTGATGATGGGATCCATGAAAAAATGAGGGAACTCCTCGAAATTTGTTAGAATGTGTATGATTTTGGCATCAATTTCAAAAACTACAGTGAAACTTACGAAAATATAGCCAAAAAAATATTTTGAAATAAAAAAATAGAACCGATTTCTAAGTTCACTATAAGATAGTCATAGCTTTGGGGCGGTTCACTTCACACCGACTTCACAGGCTGTCGGAGTTTGAAGTCGGTTCTATTTTTTTATCTTAAGATATTGAGTATCTTAAGATATTGCATAGAGGTATGGGGAAATGGAAGAACCGTTACTGAACGGAGGTGTTGCTGAAACAAAAAAAAGCTATTCGTATTATCCAAGGGCTAACTCGCATCCCACAAACACATCGCGGCATGTTTGTGGAGAACGGAATCATGACAGTCGTCTCACTCTATCTGTACCGTGTATGCTCATACGTTTTTAAAAATAAACATCTCTATTTACAACGAGAAAAAGCTAATCCTGTTCTTAGAAATAGAAATAAACTTACTATAAATACCGTGCATTATGTTAACTATGACAGAGGATTAAATAACACTGCGATAAAAGTCTACAATCACTCAGATAACGACCTGCGAAACTGTGATGACTTGAAAGTTTTTGACAAAAGAATTAAAGAATATTTCCTTAAACATCCTTATTATTGTATAAAAGAATACTATGCCAAAATATTTGACGAGAAATGAATTCTCCTTCGTTATCTTTTCCGCCTGGTTTTATTTGCCGTGATATCTTTTTATAACTATGTTTTACGTTTTAATTTTACAATTTTATTATAATTTAAATTTTATTAGCATGTACACATTTTCCGCCTTCAATTCATTAGCTGTGATATCTTTATTTCATTTCATTTTTTATTTATGACTATGTTTAATGTTTTAAATTTTACCGTTCTAATATAATTTAAATTTCATTAGAATGTACAAATGTTATACACAAATTATTTAAATTTTATAATTATTATTTTATTATCCATTAGAATTATTATTATCTTATTTTTATGTAATATTTGCATGCATTGTTACAATGTTTTAATTGCAAATAAAGTGATTTTGATTTGATTTGATTATTTAAAAAAAATCATACACGCGTGAATCTAGTGGCTTTACATTTAAGAAGCATTTTAAACATCCATTTGGAGTTGACACGGCGACGTTGACCCTGTATGGAAGCCGACTCGACTTAGTCCAAGACGCAAATTAACATACTACAGAAATTCAAAGTGTAATAAACAAGAATAAAAAAACGTTTATTTTTCACATGAAAAAAGTACCTACAAATAGAAGAACAGACGTAGTTTGATTAAGTTAAAAAATAAAATAAAAACAGGAGACTATTACCTACTTCTAATAAATTATGTGGCAAATAGGACACAGCTCAGCATTTTCTGCGAGTGCGGTCACCGCTCTGCGCAGAGCTGGTTTTCAGCTGTCCCCCTTGTATTAAATTACATTTACATATTACAGGGTAATTATACAAAATACTTGTTTACAAACATTACTCATATGAGTTCAGGAAGCCAAGCCAGAAGGGCATAATATAAAATATAATAAATAAATTTATCACAAGACAACAATTAAAGTTTGTTGACAGAAATTAACAATAAATAAATAAATATCTTGGGACATTTTACACATATTGACCTAGCCCCAAACTAAGCAAAGCTTGTACTATGGGTGCTAGACAACGATATAAATACTTATATAGAGAAATACATACATAATATATAAATACCAACATCCTGACTCGAGTACAAATATTCGTGTTCATCACACAAAGTTTGCCCCGAGCGGGACTCGAACCCGCGACCATCGGAACAGAAGGCAGGGTCACACTACCAACTGGACCATTCCCATAAATTATTTATAACTCTAAATTTCAATTCTGATTCATTTGTCTTTGGATACATTACGCTAAAATGTTGCTTCGGCATTTAATTGTAAATTCAGAAAAACAAATCGCATTATATTTTTCAATATCGATACCCTACCATGGCGTATTGTGTTGCAACTTGAGTATATGTACTTTCATATGAATACTTAACTGCCGCCTGCCTCTTATGGTTCTCCATGTCATCAATGTTGAATTACCTGAAACAAGATACATTTATTATTGTAACATAGTGTTTGGTTACATAGAAGGCAAGCTTCCACACGCGAGAAAGTGACAAAAAATATGTATAGATAACCAGCGTGCAAGCCCTTACGGCCCTTACATACATACATACATACTGTTAGGCGGATTCTTAGCCACGTCACTAGTTTGACAAGACTCTGAGTAGAACGGGACGCAAGGTGTCACACTAGCGGCACCTGTCAGAGTGATATAGGAGTGTCATCTTGGACTTGGCGCGTCTTCTACGCGTCTCTAGATTGAATTTACCTGACGAGTGGAAAATGTAGTGGTTTACATGAATACATATCGTATTTATTATAATTGGTGCTTTTAATGACTTATTAATACATACATACAACTGTACATAATGCTGACGGATATGAGTTTAAAAAAGCCGTGGTGGCCTAGTGGTTCGACCTACCGCCTCTCATGCAGCGGGTCGGGGGTTCGATTCCGGCTCGCACCTCTAAGTTTACTTACGTGCGAAATTCAATTTGAATTTACCATGAGCTTTGCGGTGAAGGAAAACATCGTGAGGAAACCTGCACGCATCTGCGAAGTAATTCAAAGATGTGTGTGAAGTCCCCAATCCGCACTGGGCTCGCGTGGGGACTATAGCCCAAACCCTCTCATGATGAGGGGAGCAGTGGCGGACTAAGCCAGTCGGGGGCCCGGGGCGGAAAATCGAAATGGGGCCCCCCTCCTTGCCTGTGTAGATGTGTTGATGGTGTATGTTAAGGTCCCGTGCACTGACTACCTAACACATTTAGTTGAAATTTGTTCGCTTACCATCAGGTGGCCTGTGTGGTCGTTTGCATTTATACATCCATACTTAATATTATAAATGCGAAGCGAAAGTAACTTTGACTCTCTGTTGCGTCTTCACACTCAAATCGCTTCACCAATTTAGATGAAACTTGGTATGGATGGAGATAATTCTAGTCCCGATGAAGGACATAGGCATAGCCTAATTTTTATCGCGAAAAACGTATCTAGTTTCCGCGGGAACACGAGCGCTACAACCGAATCCTACGCGGACAAAGTCTTGGACAGAAAATAGTGTATTTTCTAATATGTATTATAAATGCGAAAGTAACTCTGTCTGTTACCTCTTCACACTTCAACCGCTGGATCGATTTAGATGAAATCCGGTATGGAGATAGTTCTAGTCTCGGGGAATGATCCAGTAACCTTGCTGTTTGAAGGTATGGAGTCGTAAGCGCGAAATCCGGTAGTTCTGATTTTTTGCTGGCTTGTTTATGTTGTTCTCTCTTTTTCTTCTCTCTTTTGTTCTTGTTCAATGCAAAAAAAAATAAAGGCCAAAAAAATAAATTTTGGGCTCATTTTGATGTTCGACGATGGCCACTTACGAGGTCGACTTTTAAGTTTTCAACATAACCATTCAAACTATCGGCATTAAACAATTGCATTTAGGTAATAATTTGATCCCGAGTCTGAGTATATGTCGATTAGGTACTCTTATGAATCCCGGGAAATCCCGCGAACAATAATAATGAATAAATTTTTTTGGTGGTTGTAACCACTCTTAGTTAGGTCTTCCTCTGAAGTTTAGGTAAATAGGCACTACCTATTCCGAGCACTGCTCATATTATAGCAAATTTAGTCTTCTTTAAAAACTTCCTGAAAAGGTAGTATCAAAAACTAGTCCTTTAGGGTCAAAATCGCCAAAATCTGAAAAGCATCTGAAATTTTCTCGTTTATTTTTTATTTTTGACATTGTTGCGTTCGGTGCTCGAGGTCACAAACTTGGATGATACATTAGGCCAACATCATTTCATAAATAAGCCTGCAAAAAATCAGAACTACCGGATTTCGCGCACACGCTGATGTATAAAGTTACTGGATTAGAAGGACATAGGCTACTTTTTAACCCGGAAAAACACATAGTTCCCGCAAGAGTGCTATAATCGAATTCCACGCGGGCGAAGTAGTTGGCTGAAGTTTAAAAGTCTTCTTTAAAAACGTCCTGAAAAGGTAGTATCAAAAACTAGTTCATTAGGGTCAAAATTTTTGATGGTTTTAAAATTTTTGACTAAGTTACGTTCGGCGCTCAAGGTCACAAACTTGGATTATACGTTAGGCATCATAAACAAGTCTGCAAAAAATCAGAGCTACCGAATTTAACCCACATGCTGATGTACTGTTACTGGATTAATTTAGGTATTATCATTATATTCCCACGGAGTCCATATTATGCGCTTAACACGGTACCGCGAGCGTTGGACTTATTACTAATAGTCGTATATTATGACGATTTGTTTCCGAAAAAATCAAGTGCTTGGACCTTAGAATTGGGAATGTTGGGATGTTTTACCAATAACTAAGTATCTATGAAATAGACTGTGGGGGACCTCTCGTCAACTAGGTCGAAACCAGAACATTGGCGTAACAATATGGTGGCAGTGGCGCGTGGCAGAACGGGCAAAATTCCCTAACTCACTACCCGGGCCGAGGGGGCCCCAGCCCATGAGGCCACGAGGAAAGAAAGGAAAATCCAAAAATTTCAGTTGTGAAATTTTGTAAATTAACCGGGCTGGGGCCCTATAGGAACGAAAGATTTGCCTCGGGGCCTCGAGCGTGAGGTGGTACAGTTATGCCGTTGCTTGGTCGAAACTTTTTTTCAAGTTTTTTTTTGCCTTAAGTACTATATTATTTGGTGATTTGGGGGCCCCCTAGCATCGGGGGCCCGGGGCGGACCGCCCCCTCCGCCCCCCCCTTAGTCCGCCACTGGAGGGGAGGCCTGTGCCCAGCAGTGAGACGCGAATAGGCTGTAGTAGTAGTAGTAAGTAGTATATGAGTTCTTTATTACCTATTTACCGGCGTCATTAGGGTTACCGTACCGGGTCTGAGCATGTAGCAAAGTCCACCGAACGCAGAAATTTCGTGATAGCAGTGACTTAGTATAATAAGTAGGTAGGACCTATAGGCAAACGGTTGTGAAGTCATGCCCCCTTTAAGCTTGATCTGGTATTCCACAGGCCAAAGTGATAGTGAGTGGAATAAAGCTATATGAAAACGTTATTCGGTTCACACCTACCTAAAGTGGGATAACCAGCCTCGCTCAATCTAATCGTGAGCGTGAGTGAGACAGTCGAACGACAGACCAATTGGTATCAGTGAAATGGGTATTAATAAATGAAAAATATGTACACAAGTCAAAATAAATTTAAGTTTTTGGGTTGTGCCGTTTTCATGCATTTCCGGCAAAATACCCAAGGTCTATATTCGAAATCTTAAATAGGGATCTCGCTGTTCCCTATAGGATCGCTCACGCGCCAAGTTGAACTTAAAATCTAGCTGCTTAAAGTTCACGCGACGCGTGAGCGATCCCTATTTAATGACTTCAAATATAGGCCCAGGGCGCCTATTCGAGTTCACGAAGTGATCTATAGCGCACGGAAAAGGAATCTCCTTATCGCTTCTCGGATCAACCTGCTATTAGGGATGTCAAAAGTGACTGCTAAGTGAGTCAGTAAATCCCAAAGACCAAACGTCGTTCGGCGCATAAAGTCAGATAGCTGACCCCGCCCCGTCCAGTCCCATCGTGAACGTGTATAAGCGAGACGCATGGATGGATAAAGTGCGCTTCTTGGAAATGTATTGTACGAGCAATTAGCTCTCTCGCAAAAAATGGGAGACTGTCTATCCTTATATGGGATATGGGAAATCCTATATCCCTAAGTATGGACTCGAATGAGGTCCCGGGTTTTTTATATATTTGTGGCAACCCTGGCCCTTGTCGTCACGTCAGCGCAACTTCCTGCGTAGGCGGCGGCACGCGCCGCGGTGATTCGCTACCTCGTGGGGATACCATACCATAGAAGAAAAGTAAGGTAAACTTAGAATGACAACCTCCAAACAAATCAGCGTACGCCCGAAATAAGTATTAAATGCGGTAATAGATGTCGCTGCGTAGGCAGCCTGCATATAAATTTGAACTCCATGAGCAACATCTAGATGGCGCTGTACAGGCGAAGTATGAAAAGTTGAAGCGCCTGGCTATTTCCGATGAACGCCGTAATGTAAGGAGATTGACAGTCTAATGTCTACCTTGTCTCTGACCATACCACAGGAACCTTAGAACGCTTCAAAATGGTCTTATAAGCGAAAGCGAAGCATTCTTTAATTGTAAAGTCTTCAATCACTAATGGTCCATGTGTGGAGACTAGCCAGATCATCTCGTTTAGGTACCTACTTCATGTTTTTGGCAACATCAGCTTTCCCAGGTACGAGGCCTAGCTAGATCGATAAGCCGCGCCGCCGTAAACCCTTATTTCGATTTTTTTACAAATCATAACTAGAGCCGTTTCTGAGATTATTTGTATGAATGAATAAATATAAGCAGATAACTCTTTTAAATTATAACATTATACGATGGGTAAGTCGTCGTACATAACTCCTTCATTTCACTATAAAATAAAGGAATCCCGCGGGAGCTGAAGGCGGGTAACCCACAGCCGGAAGTCATCACTTGAGCGCGAGCGGCGCTGACGCCGCCTCATTACCATTCCGCCAGCCGCCAAGAGGTGAGCATCTTCTTACCATAACCTAAATCCTGACGAAAAATAACTGAGAAAGAGGATGGAAGAAGGGCTTACATTCGTTTCCATTTTCAGGTTATGTGACGTTGGTGCGGCCAAGTGAAAATAGTGTTGTCCGCGACGGAAGGGTGGGGTGATAGTAGCCGTTATTGGCAGCTCAGACAGGTAAAGAGCAGATAGAATTGCGTATTTTTTTTATTTTATGTAAAACTAGCTTCTGCCCGCGACTCGTCCGCGTGGAATTCGGTTATAGCGTGCCCGCGGGAATTGAGCGTTAAACTATAACAAATTTTATACGAAAACCTTCCTCTTGAAACACTCTATCTATTAAAAAAACCGCATCAAAATCCGTTGCGTAGTTTTAAAGATTTAAGCATACATAGGGAGGGATATAGGGACAGAGAAAGCGACTTTGTTTTATACTATGTAGTGAAGATAGATAAACAGCCAGACCCCTGGTGGTAAGTGGCCACCGCCGCCTATAGACATTTGTAACACCAGAGGCGTCACCAGTGCGTTGCCCATCTCGAAAGGGGAGGAGAACTAGGGGACATGGGATTAGGGAAGATGGGGTAGATGGATAGGGAAGAGGACGTTACCCCCTGGTTCTCTCACTCACCGTACCAAACGCAATAGCGAACTATTACTTCACGCCGGACAAGCCGGCCCGATTCGAGCAATAATTTAATATTATAGCAGGGCTCTGCCACAAAAAAAATGAATCGCGAAATGTTACATTAATCAGGTAGGTTAAGGCCGTTGGCGCGGCAGGCAGTAACCCAAATGAAGGCATCGTTGCCGGCAGTAGGTCAGGCTTCGCCCTAGACTAGGCTAGACGGCGTGACGTCACAGTTAGACGGCCTATATAGCTGTATGCGGCCAATTATCCGTCGTAGTGACGGAATGTAGTTTGTTTACAACTTTTTCACTTTAACAAGTCTGTTGACAAGTTAGGGGCTAGGGCCATACTGGATTCATACTCATTCATACTGGATTATACGTTTTCATATGCCTAACACGTCTGATAGGATGGAAGATTCAAATTCTGGCTCGCATATTCGCACCTCGATCCTTGCTATTTACTTTCACTAAAGTTAGTATCATATTAAGTAATATATATTTAAAATTGAAAAACATAAAATGTATTGTATTTGTGACCAGTGAACCATCATAAGGTCGTCTATGTAGATAATCTTCTGAAATTATTTGTTATCTTCTTGTTATTTCTGTTGTTTCTTTCTGACATTGATGCAACTACTCATTTTCCTTTCTGTTTGGCCTTATGGTTGACTGGTAGAGAATGCCGTTAATAATTGTACGTGCAATGAAGTTCAAATAAATAAATAAGTCTGTCATTGGCCCGAGGACGGAAGCTAGTGATTACTGCCGTATTTTAACTAATTCATCCCATTATCCACTTTGTGAGTGTTGATTCTCGTCCTTCGTTCCACCCACAAAGTACCTACGTATGACACGGTTTGAGGAATGCCCAGTGTATGGTAGGGACAGATGCTATAGGCGTAGGCATCGAAATTTTGATTTTTGTTAAAATAATATACCTGACTGCAAACAAACTTTTGATGTCACATTATATATTTTTGTATTCCGTTCATTAAACCCTTTATTTAGACACACTCGATAGGCTTCGAGAAAAAAAATTTGGCAACGTTTAAAATGCCTCCAAAAGTCTGCCATTTTGTTTTATGAAATTTTGATATAGGTACCCAGTGTCACTCTCATAACTAATTTAATCGCATTCTAAAATCTATCAAGCCATTTAGCCTACAGAGCGTGGCAAAGAAATATACATACATGCTTACACATGCACTCGAAAAACATAACCCTCCTTCTAGCGCAGTGGGGTAAAAAGTTTGCTTATCTCCAATGCTCCAACTTCTGATCAATTACTATATTATGAAGTTTACTCTGAAATGTTACGCAGACGAAGACACGAATTAGAAGTAATTAAGTAGGAACATACTATGTGGCTAATTTGATAATTTCAAATCGGTTAATTTAGTTCAAGTTTGGTTCAAGTAAGTAAACTTAAAGATAACGCTTATAGACTTGACGGGAATATTTCCAGCAGGAGCCTTATTCGAGTTTGTTAATACTACTACATGCCTATTTGCGTCCCACTGCTGGGCACAGGCCTCCTCTCATCACGAGAGGGTTTGGGCTATAGTACCCACGCGGGCCTAGTGCGGATTGGGGACTTCACACACATCTTTGAATCACTTCGCAGATGCGTGCAGGTTTCCTCACGATGTTTTCCTTCACCGAAAAGCTCAGTGGCAAATTCAAATTGAATTTCGCACATCTGTAAACTTAGAGGTGCGAGCCGGAATCGAACCCCCGACCTTCGGCATGAGAGGCAGAAGGTCGAACCACTAGACCACCACGGGTTTTTTTGTTAATAAGGACATGGGAAGTCAATACAAACTTTAATGAGACCCAACGGCCCCAACGCAGAAGCGGAACATCGCTAATATCTATTCGTGTGCAGGTTTACATAAATGACAAGGCGCGCGGATTTAGCAATAATAGACTTTGCGTCAACGGCTTAAGTGCTTCGCCTTGTGTCGTGTTATGAAATGAAGTTATCAGTGTTTTGGTTTAGCAATAGCCGGCCCGCGCAATCAGCAGTCCGGGCGGCGGCGTCTGCACTCCTGACCCTTTATCGCGACACAGGCGGCATTCTGCGCCTGCGCTCCGCTCCAGTGGTGAGTCCGACGGTCCATCTTGAAATTTATATTAATTCTAATGAATTAACTATTGTTACGAGCCCATTGTGTCCCACTGCTGGGCAAAGGCCTCCCACTTTTTCCACTGCTCTCGATCTTGTGCAGTCTCTGTCCAGTTCCTTATTAAGGAATCGATTTCATCCCGCCATCGCCGACGGGGTCTGCTTCTTCTCCTATTGGAATTGTTGGGCTTCAATTTGGTGGTTACTTAATGAATTAACTAAGTAATAAAAAATGTTGAAATCCATTGAATACTTAACACTGTTCTGTGAAATTCATATTGAGAATTTCATAAACGTTACGGGAATTGGATGCATATACAGGGCTCTATTTGAAACGGTACATCTGTATAGGGAGTCTCCTTATCTTTGAATAAAAAGTACCTATATCAGTGTTATATTATCCCATTAGTTATACACCATCTCACTATTATAGCGAAATGGTGGTAAGTATAGCACTGATATACCTACTACATCACTGAATAGGCAGGAAATTTACTCTTACTTAGGGATATTTATCCTTAATTAAAGCTTTTATTCAAACGCAATTCACAGTTTCTCGAAGAAGATTTATGCAGTGGCACTTTCTCAAAAGTTTATGCATTTCCAGATTCAATAGAAATGATCACCAATTTCATTTATAGCGTAGCATCCGTTTTCACCGGAACGAGCTGTTTTCTTTATACCTACCTAACTATATTTTTAGGGTTCCGAAGTCCACAAGGAACCCTTTAAGTTTCGCCTGTCCGTCCGTCCGTCCGTCCCTCTGTCCGCACTATTGCTCGGAGATGCTTAGTTCTAGAAAGCTGTAATTTGGCATGAATATACATATTAGTTACGCTGATAAAGTGGTACAATAAAATTTTGAAATATACTTTTTTATAGGGTAAAGTGGGGATGTTGTTTTTTTTCTTGCGTACCCCATGGTGTGGCATATCGTTGAATAGGTGTTAAAAATATATTGTAGGTTTGTTAAAAGCATTTTTCGATTAAGTGATGCGTTTGTGAAATATTAAGCTTTAAAGTGCTATTTTTTGTTAGAGTCGAGCGTCCCCTGCCAGGTAAATGGTGGTATTTGGATGGCTGAAAAAAATCACGGTTGTGGCATATATAACGTAGTTGAAAGGAAAACTATCACAGCTAAGTACGCTGTACAAATTTACGAGTCATAGTCGACTTATGAAATGATTAAAAAACCAATGATTTTTCTCGAGCGGCAGGGGCGTCGGGCGGGCACGTCATACCAAGGGCTAGCTAAGATGCTAAATAAGTCTTAGAAAGGTACTGTGGGCATCGTCAACTTCGGAACCCTATACTTTGCGCGTGGCCCGACATGCACTTGGCCGGTTTTTTTTAATTAGCAGAGGCCTCCGCCCTCTGGCCCGGATAGCTGTTGGAGGTGTAGGTTCCTTCCTACTTGAGATCGTAAAATGTTTCCATTTTTCGACGTTATCTTTAGCTTATTATTTTCCGTCTTTTGACAAATGTTCCCCTGAATAGTTTGTTTTG
>CAXARK010000284.1:0-15462 GCA_963971205.1 Aethes cnicana
AGGGTGGTGAATTCGTAAATGTCCCAGATCGCAGGTTTCTGTGGCCCGAACCGAAGGTGAGGGCCATAAATATGCGATCTGGGGCTTTACGAATTACCACCCGTGGTTTGTCAAATGTTTTACGTGTTGCCTTGGCCAAGAAGTGAGATTTTCTCTCCGCGTAGCGGGCAGGAAATCCCACTTTATGGCCAAGGTGATGTAAAATCATTTTAAACCACATTTCAAAAAATGGTGTAATACCCTATTGGTCCCATTTTAATTAGTTGCAGTTCCAATTGAATGTTGATGGTAAAGGCTAAAAGTTTTCCCCTTTTTCCATAAATGCCTATGATTATTTGTTAAAGCTAAGGAATGTTGCATGCTATTATGGAAAATAAACGAATTTGTATTTGTATTTGTATTTGTATTTTGTAAAGTTGAACTGAATAAAGTTCATGTAAAAATATACTTTTTATGATCAAAAGAAGAATTAATGAACAATCATGTTGACAGTGAGAGAGACACAAATAAGTTTTCAACAACAGAATTTACCTTAGGTAAACTAAAATTAGCAAGAAAATCTGGTTATGACAAGCCGATGGCAGATAAAACGAGAAAAAAAAGAATTTACCTGTTCAACAGGCGACGGGAACAAATACCCCGGCAGATCCTTCTGGAACCACTCGTGCTTCTTCACATCCTCGATGCTGGCTCGTTTCATCGGATCCACTTGGAGCATGGTACACAGCAGGCTGACCACGCTCTTGTTAAGGTACTCTGGTATGGGGAATATGCCGGATTTGATCTTGCGGAACAAAGTTGGAACATGCTCGTCGTCGAACGGTAAAGTGCCGCAGAGGAGAGCGTAGAGGATGACGCCGCAAGACCACACGTCCACCTCCGGGCCCGCGTACAGCTTGCCCGATATCACCTGAGTGAAATAATAGATGGATTTAGCTGCACTTCTTAAGGTGGGTATCAACTACGCGCGGAAAACCATCGAACATTGGCTCGCGCGGCAGCCGCGCGCAATGGGTACTGT
Organism: Aethes cnicana; assembly: GCA_963971205.1. Lineage (NCBI taxonomy): Eukaryota > Metazoa > Arthropoda > Insecta > Lepidoptera > Tortricidae > Aethes > Aethes cnicana. Next base: position 1,022 of record CAXARK010000284.1, read on the forward strand.
GCCGCCGCGCGAGGCTACTCGAACATTGGCGCGCTCGAACGCGCCGCGCGACGAACCAGTTCATGTGGATTTATAGGCGTGTATCGACTATGCGCGGCCGCCGCGTGAGCATTGTTCGACCGCGGCAAACCTGGGTTTTGGCTCGCGAGCCATTATTAGCGCATCAGTTTTCTGTAGCGCGGCTGCCGCGCTACAGAAAAATGATGCGCTAAAAATGGCTCGCGAGCCAAAACCCATGCTTGCCGCGGTCGAACAATGCTCGCGCGGCGGCCGCGCAAAGTCGATACACGCCTTAATGGTTTTGGTGTTCTGATATTTTTAAGATGAACAACATATATTATCCTTAAGATAAGATCATCTGTATTTTAACCATATGACTGCAATAAAAATTGCTATGAAAAACAAATGCAGTTGATTTTTTCAATACAGGTGCTCAAAAAGTAAACATTTCAATACCTGTTTAACATGCCAAATGTTTGTCATTTCCAAACGAGCGTTTTTGTTTTTTGACAGCTAATGAGCGTGTGTAAAGTTGTTTTTTACGAACTAGTGCATAAAGTTTTTTGAGCTTCATCCTGTTCGTTTATTTCTTTATTCTTTTTTTCGCAAATGTGTTAAAAAATGTTGTTTGATACACGTGCGAAACTGTCATTTTCACTTGTTCCTAGTGTTAACGCTCGCTTTCGCTCCCACCAACATAACTAGGGACTCGTGATAAAATGACAAACTTTTCACACTTGCATCAAAATATACTATTTTGTGGTTAACCTCATTCACAAGTTGCCTAGCCAATCAAATTATTGTTGTTGGACAGGATTCCAATACACACCTCTGGAGCAGCATAATTGGGTGATCCACAGGAGGTCCTCAAGAATTCTCCATCCATCATCATGTTGGAGAGTCCAAAGTCTGCAATCTTGACATGCATATTGTGGTCCAAGAGCAGATTCTCCGGCTTCAGGTCCCGGTGCACGATCATGTGCCGGTGGCAGTAGTCTACTCCAGAAATGATCTGCTGAAAGAACCTCCGAGCCTCATGCTCTTGCAGTTTACCGCGCTTCACGATGTAGTCAAACAGTTCACCGCCAGAGACATATTCCATTATCATGAAGATGTCTGTTGGAGTAGAGATCACCTGGAAATAAAATCATATTCATATTCATTTATTCAATGCATTTCATAATACACACATACATATTATGAAGCCTGGAGGGGCACAGCAAAAAGGTTACTTAAAATCTAATGAGTATGGTGTGATTTACAATAATATGAATAGATTCTAGGTGATGTCAAATGTATATACCTAATGTGAGTGGATCATATGGATATAATGCAGGCATGGGCTTCTATTCTATAATATTAAACAAGCTATCATAGCTATATTTATATTTATACTCATTCTTGAAAATGGCTCTAACAATTTATATGAAAGTTGGAATATAGGGGTTTCCCGGGGCTAAAAATTCATTGAGGTCTCATATCTGGGAAAAAATATTTTAACTATTTTCAAGGTAGCTAAAGCTCAATCGCCCAGGTACTTTACTCAGTAACAATTTACTTATCTCTTTCAACAATTTCTTTTTTTCGATTCCAAACCTCAAAAGGATAATATTTAACCCTTATATAGGATCTTCTGATGCTATGATTGGTTTTAAAATAATGAAAGAAAAATCAACAATATATCAAACATTACATTAGAATAGTACAATACATTAGAACCTGTATAATTTACAAAACCTATATTTTATACCTAAATAGCCCTACTTTCTTTCATTCAGTATAATCTCACAATGCAATATACCGAAACAATTTATTTGTTCATTGTTTACAGGTCACGGTCATTATCCTCGCAATAAATTTACACTACTTACAGTGTTTACTCATTGATGTGACAGCTAAAGCAAGCTAAGCAATTGAGTAGTAAACACTGACTTCATTATGGATGCAGAATTAACATACCTGGTACAGTTTAATGATATGAGGGTGCCTGAACAGTTTCAGATTCTGTATCTCCCGCCGGATCTTGCCAACGACATCTAGAGATTTGATCTTTTGCCTGTTAAGGATCTTGACGGCCACTTTGTGTTTAGTGAGCTGGTGCTCCCCGATTTTCACCTTTCCGAACGTGCCAACGCCCAGAGTGTTACCAAGAGTGTAGTGCCCGATCTTCACAATGGGCTGGACCCCGCTAGCTACTGGCTTATCAGGCTTCTCCGACATTTTCGCGAACTCAAATGTTACGTGATCCAATTAACCTCACATCCCAGTCGTCCGTCACAGAAATACCCACTAAATATGACCCTTTTATAAAGACGAAATTTAAAACATCGCATGCAAATTCTTGGTCTTAAATTAAAACGCAATAACAAGCAAAAACACGGAAACACGAGATGAATGTCGAATAGTGAGGAATAATATTTTTGACACACACAGACTGTCAACTCAATGACAACAAATGGGTAGCCAGGCCTAAAAAAAAATAAACACTAGCAAGGGTTCCGTTTTATCTCTATTTGATTACTAGCTTCTGCGCGCGACTTCGCCCATGTTGAATTCGGATATAGCGTTAACATGGGAACTATGCATTTTTTAGGGTAAAATTTGCCTGCACTGCTAAACTTTGGAATTCCCTCCCTGCGTTTGTGTTCCGCACTAACTCTAATCTTGGTGTATTGAAGTGTACAGTGAATAGGCATCTTCTGGATAAGCGTGTTCCACCTTTGATCCTATCATTACCTTCCATTTGGTGTGATCAGGGTCAAACGCAAGCCCATTCGTAATAAAGAAAAAGAAAGCCTTATTTGTCCTTTGTTCTCGCTACGGGACTCGATCTAGCTCCATACCAAATTCCGTCTTATTATATATGTCCAGCGGTCCCGAAAAACTTTTTCATTTTCAGGCGTTGAAAATACGGCTTATCCGGTCTTCCAGCGACCACAATTCCTCGAAGAAAGAATTACAACAGCACTCATCCAATGGGGGATTTGGGGGACTTTTGTCCATCTAGGTTGAGTTAATTAATTTTTAGATTACTTATTGATTTTAGTATAGTGGTATAGTTTACTACTACTACTACAGCCTATTTGCGTCCCACTGCTGGGCACAGGCCTCCCCTCATTATGAAAGGGTTGGGGCTATAGTCCCCACGCGGGCCCAGTGCAGATTGGGGACTTCACACATAACTTTGCATTACTTCGCAGATGCGTGCAGGTTTCCTCATGATGTTTTCCTTCACCGAAAAGCTCATGGTAAAAGTAAATTCATATTGAATTTCGCATGTAAGTAAACTTACAGGTGCGAGCCGGAATCGAATCCCCGACCCTCGGCATGAGAGGCGGTAGGTCGAACCACTAGGCTACCACGGTATAGTAGTGTAGTATAGTTTAATAGATTTTAATTGCCAATTGTTGTTTTTTAAATAAATGCACATCAACACCAATACTACGAAAATAAATAAGGACCCCTAAATTCTTTATGAAATGTAAAAATGCGTTCATATTTATGGTCTGTACTGTTTTAGACAAGCATTTATAAAATAAATAGGGTTTCTTTTGATTTTTTTAAAACTAAATACAGTATTGTTTATTGAAAATGAAGATGCCAAGAGGTTAAGAAAATGAATGTAATTGTTAGTATCGATAAAAAATAAACGTCTCACGTTAAGTGGCAACACGAATATTGAAAAGCAGCGCAGTGCCCCGCCCTCCCTTCATGCCCCGCTCCGCTCCTCCTCGACCATTGCCTACTTTTTGAGGAGCTGTCGTAAAATATCAATATTTTGAGAATTATATGTGTTTTTTACCTAATTTCTGTGAAACTCTACATCTTCACGATGGATAAGTGTGGAATATGCATGAAACCTGCCGTTGTAAGTATTCTTTGTGCCAATTATGTGCTATCTTTTGTGTTTCACGAGTATTTCTTTTTTTGTTTTCTTTAGATTGTTATAAAAATAACGCCTTCAGAAGAACTTTCTGCCAATTTAGGCCAATAATAATTGATTTTAAGTGAGCTTTAGAAGTTTTGACTAAGTGAAATCCAATACAATGCAGTTCTTTACACCCGTGAATGCAAAAAAAAAACACCTCGAAACCTGCCGCTCATTTTTTTTATTTCTTTGCCTGGCCTGGCCGTGGGTTTTTTTTCGTCTGGCTCAGCTCGCTATAAAAAACAAGCGGCTCGTTTTTTTCTGAACTTGAATAAGGTAGGTAGTGGCTGAGTTTGTTGTAGTTTTGAACAGTATTGAATTATTTATTTAACAATAATATAATAATTTTACCAAATTGAGTGTAAGTTTTGTATAGTAATTTTTATTTTGATACATGTATATACTGTTTGGATTTTTACTAACCCTGTAAGTGTTCCATAATATCTCATTAACTATATTTCAACAATTCTAAAATTCACCATTTCGCCTGTTTTTCACAAAGTATAAAATTACTTTATTACAGCAGTTGTTTGAGACGGGCAAGGATGGTGTCTATGCCTGCTTCAAATGCCAACCACTGGTCCCCGAGGTGACCATAGACGACAGCGGCCCTGTGGATGAGGCCTCCGATCCACTAGAAGTATCAGAGGTATACAAGTACTATATTTGTTTATCAAAACAATACTGAAAATAGACAGACTGTATTAAAAAAATGCATAGTGTACATATTTTTTGATCAAAAGTCTCTTACTTCTTACTTCACTTTATTAAATTATTTCTATGATAAGCACATAAACAAAATTTCACATTTTAAACCATTAATGGTCATTCACAAACAATGAAAATGTTGGGTGCATACAATGGGACAAAAAAATACACTTGGTCATTATTTACACATCTGTCAACCAGATGGGAGACATTCTTTTATAGAAGTTTGAAGTTCTTTAAAAAAAAGCTACCTAAGTTTTTCTACAAAACTTAAAGTAACCCAAGTTGTGCATTATTTGATATAGAATTGTGGTTGTATTCTACCATTTGTTTTTTTACTGCCTCCTATTTTCCCCGATTTGTGGTACTTCCCTTGTTCTGTTTTCCAAATTCATTCATGGCCTAGTGTTTACTTTAGATATGGTTGTACACCAGTAGCATGGTTGCAGGAAAGCAATGACACCTCACTATACTGTGGCATTTGCCACAAGACCTTTCAGAAGAGCATTCAGCTTCAGAACCACCTACGCAACCACCGCGCCGAAAGGAGATTCGTCTGCACATACTGCAATAAAGGTATGTATTTATTTCAATCAAAATCAAAATATTTATTCAGCATAAGGCCACATCTGGGCACTTACACGTCACTGTTAAATGAATTTAACAGAAATAAATTTACCAGTTTCATGAATACCATACTTATATTACAACAATGGACTAAAACAGTAGTTTGCGTCCCACTGCTGGGCACAGGCCTCCTCTCATCATGAGAGGGTTTGGGCTATAGTTCCCACGCGGGCCCAGTGAGGATTGGGGACTTCACACACATCTTTAAATTACTTCGCAGATGTGTGCAGGTTTCCACACGATGTTTTCCTTCACCGAAAAGCTCAGTGGTAAATTCAAATTGAATTTTGCACATAAGTAAACTTAGAGGTACGAGCGGAAATCTAACCCCCGACCCTCTGCATGAGAGGCGGTAGGTCAAACCACTAGGCCACCACGGCTTCGGCGGGAAAATATGAACAATGAAAACTTTCTTTATAACTTTATCATGCCATTGCCGCTAGGAATGATCTGCCGAAAAAAGTGTAAAAAAAAGTGTTCATGAATATCCATCATACCTCGCACCCTCGGTCACATTTGATTCGCACGAAAATACTTAGAAAATGACACTTCACTAGCCTAGTTCGTAAATGCAATTAAAATGGTAGGACCCCTAATTTTTTTAATACCCCTAATAGGTAGGACCCCTAATATGCAAAGTATCATGGATTTACATATTTTGCGCCAAACAATCAAATTTATACTTTACCCTGTACTAGAGATCTTCTACTATCTAAAGTCCCGTACCTTCACATTTCAAAACGCTTCAATGTATTTAAAAAGCACCACCAACACTCTCAACACATGTGTGCGTGCTGAGACAGCCATCAACTATGCGTTGAGAGTGTTGGTGGTGCATTTTAAATAATAATTAAAAAAACCGGCCAAGTGCGTGTCGGGCCACGCGCAAATTATAGGGTTCCGAAGTTGACGATGCCCACAGTACCTTTCTAAGACTTATTAGCATCTAGCTAGCCTGTGGTGTGACGTGCCCGCCCGACTCCCCTGCTGCTCGAGAAAAATCATCATTATAAGTTGGTCGACTATTACTCGTAAGTTTGTACAGCCTACTTAGCTCTGATAGTTTTCCTTTCAACTACGTTATATATGCCACAACCGTGATTTTTTTCAGCCATCCAAATACCACCATTTAGCTGGCAGGGGGGGGGGGGACACGTGACTCTAACAAAAAATAGCACTTTAAAGCTTAATATTTCACAAACGCATCACTTAATCAAAAAATGGTTTTAACAAACCCACAATATTTTTTCGAGACCTATTCAACGATATGCCGCACCATGGGGTATGCAAGAAAAAAAATTTCATCCCCACTTTACGAGTAGGGGAGGTACCCTATAAAAAAATATATTTCAAAATTTTATTGTACCACTTTGTCAGCATAACTAATATGCATATTCATGCCAAATTACAGCTCTCTAGACCTAAGCATCTCCGAGCAATAGTGCGGACAGACGGACGGACATGGCGAAACTATAAGGGTTCCTTGTGGACTTCGGAACCCTAAAAATGAAGCGTTTTGAAATGTGAAGGCGCGGGACTTTAGATAGTAGAAGATCTCTAACAGTTAATATCTTTCATCTTTTTTTCTATTTAGATAATACTTTTTCAGTCGTGAAAGCGCAACCGGCCAGCGTTGGCTGTGCAATACCAAAAAAAAGTCGCAAAAACGAACATAATTTCGATGTTGCGTTCTTTAATCAAATCAATGTACGTTAGCTAACTTGACTGACTTCGAGTAGGCATGTAAATTGTAACATGAATAAGTAAGTCTTTGCTACCTATGTGGGAGGTTTTTGTGTCTACAATTATGAGCTGTTGTATATAGACATTAGGATTTCTAGATGATCCGTAAAATTGCAGCCTCGACCATTCTGCTAACCACAGAGATTGAGGGTCACTCAAACATTTTATTAAGGTCATCGAAGGCGTTTTTTCATTATATTCTTTAAGTTACTTTTGTTATTTCAAATCCGCTTATTTCAGCGCCGCTCTGTTAAATCACGGTCTGAATTTCTATAGTCGTGTTAATCGTTATTCGTTACCTATAGACAGCGATTTCTCGTTTAGCGTTATACTTTCTTGCGTAACGAGCGAGTATGATAGACAGCAATTCTTTTCCATACATACATCTTAAAAACGTTTTCAGACATACTCTCAACTGATCATTCATTTTTTATAATAATCTGACACGTTCTTCGTGTCCATGACATGCTCCATTCATTATACTCATAGTGTTATTTACTCGTAGGTCAATTTGAATAAACCACTGAGCTTTTCGGTGAAGGAAAACATCGCGAGGAAACCTGCACGCATCTGCGAATTAATTCAAAGATGTGTGTGAAGTCTCCAATCCGCACTGGGTCCGCGTGGGGACTATAGCCCGAACCCTCTCGTGGTGAGAGGAGGCCTGTGCCCAGCAGTGGGACGCAAATAGGCTGTAGTAGTAGTTCTACCTACAATTTCGAAACTGGCAAGCCTATCGACAATTTATTAATTGATTGGCTTTCTTATCGTTCTTTCTTGCTACGGACGGAACGCGTTTTAAATTGTTATTATGAAGTTAAGACGTTGGAAAAAAATGTTTTTCACGTGTTGATTACTCATTAGTGTACTGTCCTTTTTTTAGCACCTTATTCCGTTGTGTTGTATTTAGGTCCACAAGTATAAACATATAATTGACGTCAACTGCACAGTCTGTACATAAAAGTAAAGAAATCCATGTAACTGCTTGATTGAAGCGTTGTCTATATGGGTCTCAAGCGAGGTTTCCTCTCGAAAACTTTCCATTTATGTCAATTAGCCGCAATGGCGGTGCAAACACATAGCTACATGTCCGTCTGTTCGTTTGTCCGCAGCGTTCTCCCAGTCGAACAACCTGCGCGCGCACCTCCGCATACACACCAATGAGCGGCCTTACAAATGCACCGAGTGCGGGAAGGCTTTTACCCAGGTAACTTGAAATATGTACTACTACCTTCTGCCCGCGACTTCGCCCGCGTGGAATTCGGTTATCGCGTTCCCGCGGGAACAACGCGTTTTTCCGGGATGAGTAGCCTATGTCCTTTCGCGGGACCCCAACTATCTCCATACCAAATATCATCTCAATCGGTACAGCGGTTGAAGCGTGAAGAGGTAACAGACAGACAGACAGACAGAGTTACTTTCGCATTTATAATATTAGTATGGATATGGATATCATTAGGAACCTATTCTATGTGTGTACGCGTGTGTGTGTGTGTTAGTAAGCATATATTAAGCTAAGTACCTACATTAACTCTGGCAGGATAATTTCATGTTTCCAAATTTTTACTCCGAAAGTTGGCAACGTCGCAAATAGCTGTCAAGTATTTTGCTGTTTTCATTATTTTCTGAATATTACTGAATGAAAACATGAATTATCGCTCTATGGTTGAATAAAACATTAACTATGCATTGCAACCATTATCATAGGAGCACGATATTTTTAGGATTATGGAAGTACTATCTTTTGAAAACTTTCCATCGCGTTTTCCATGCATTTTATGTAATCTTATCATTTGAATGCCTAACCAACAAATATAAAACGAGACGCGTCATTCAACTACAGAATGATATCATCCTTTTTAATTCAACAATATTGAGAAATTAATAAAAACAGCGAAACATTTGACAGCTATATGCGACGTTGCCAACTTTCAGGATAAACCCTCTTAACACTACTCGTCCAAAATGTACTTATTTACTTTTATGCGTGGTAATGTTACTCGGTGTGTTCTTAACGCGAGGGCACACTGAACAGACACCTAACTATTCTAAAGATAAGAGATGACCCAAGATGCCCAGAATGTGGCGAAGAAGAAACGGGAATACATCTACTAGCGAAATGCCCATCATACGCAACGGCGAGATGGGAAAGAACCGGAAGGGACACGCTGGATGAAGATGACCTACAAGACCTAACGATAGGGAAGATAATAGGGGAAGGTTCAACGGGGCAACGGCGCTGGGAGCGGATAACCCGTAATCCCAGGGGAGACCGGGGGAATGGGTGAAATGGTTCCGAATGGAGGACCGATCACCCGACTGAAACCAGGCAGTCGTCCCCTTCTATCTTCTTCTTGCTGGTGCCATCTTCTACCGAAGTTTGGCGATCATCATGGCTATTTCCACTTTTGACGCAGCTGAACGGAAAAGTGATCGAGTGCTCTTCTGGAACCATTGACGCAGATTCTTAAGCCAAGAGGTTCTTCTTCTACCAACACTCCGTTTACCTTGAATCTTGCCCTGGATAATTAATTGTAATAATTCGTACTTGGGATTACGCATAATGTGCCCGAAGTATTCAAGCTTCCGTTTCTTAATGGTTTGAAGAACCTCCAGCGATTTTCCCATACGCTGCAACACTGTTACATTGCGCACTTTATCTCCACGAAATCCGTAACATTCTCCTGTACACCCACATCTCGAATGCTTCAATTTTATTGCTCATGGCTTCGGTGAGTGTCCACGCTTCAACGCCGTACAAGAGAATGGAGAATACGTAACAGCGTGCAAGTCGAGTGCGAAGCTTAATGTTTAGCCTCCTATCGCAAAGTAGTACACGGAGTCCCGAGAACGCGTACCGTGCCTGCTCTATACGGCAACGTACTTCCAGGCTATGGCTGCCATTATTGTCTACTATAAATAATAATAATAACGCGAGGGCATGTCGCCAGGTGACCAACCTGAACAACCACGTGCGGCTGCACACGGGCGAGCGGCCCTTCGCCTGCCCCGAGCCCGGCTGCAACAAGGCGTATGCACAGGTACACCAAAACCAAATTCAAATAGGACATTATTGCAGAGGCCGCCAAGTATGTATAATAAATAAATAAATATCTTGGGACATTTCACACATATTGACCTAGCCCCAAACTTAGCAAAGCTTGTACTATGCCAGAAATGGTTGAATGGAGAAAGGAATTTGTAATTTTATGTAACATCTTATTGTAACCTATTCAATGCAAATAAAATAAATAATAATAATTATTATTATTATGGATGCTAGACAACGATGTAAATACTTATATAGAGAAATACATACATATATAAATAGAAATACTAACATCCATGACTCGAGTACAAACATTCGTGTTCATCACACAAAGTTTGCCCCGAGTGGGACTCGAACCCGCGACCATCGGAACAGAAGGCAGGGTCACTACCAACTGGACCAATCCGGCCGTCGCAGTAGTAGCGTAGTAAGAAGAAGAAGAAGGAAGAGTAAGTTAGAAGGCTCAGCCGTAGGCGAACACCACCACCACAACAGCCTATTACGGCTCTCTGTTGGGCACAGGCCTCTTATCATGAGAGGGTTTGGGCTATAGTCCCCACGCGGGCTCATTGCGGATTGGGGACTTCACACACAACCTTGAATTACTTCGCAGATGCGTGCAGATTTCCTCACGATGTTTTCCTTCACCGAAAAGCTCAGTGGTAAATTCAAATTGAATTTCGCACATAAATTATTTCAGAGGTGCGAGCCGGATTTGAACCCCCGACCCTCTGCATGAGAGGCGGTAGGTCAAACCACTACGCTACCACGGCATCAAAACCGAATGCTTCGGTAGGCGAACAACTACAGGCGGACTAGAAAATGTTGCTGCTTTTTATGCGACTGCACTAGAACGGGACTGCTAAATAAGGATGACGACAACTTTTTTTTCCTTAGTCTATCAGGAAGATTATTGAAAAGTATTGGACACGTATTTTTTATTTTTTCACGTAATCAAACTTATATTGAGTTGAAATGTCGCGTGACGTCACGGTTAGGTACGATTTATACCTAACAGTGACGTGGTTAGCCCCCACTCTCCAACTTTAATGCGTTTTAACTTGGTCATTCTTTGTTAATTTGATAAAACAAAAAATACGTGTCTAATATTTTTTTATTACCTGACTGTCGGACTAATTAGAATTTCGATTTCTTCACCCTGTCGTCATCCCTATTCTGTAAACCTGTATGTTTATTTGGGAAGCTCCATAGCCTAATCGGCTGGATTTTTCTATTTATTTATTTGGATTTAAACTTGTGAGGTATTGTTAAATTCGTCTTTATTGTGTATGTGATTCGTCGTAATTTACCACTGAGCTTTTCGGCGAAGGGAAACATCGTGAGGAAATCTGCACGCATCTGCGAAGTAATTCAAAGTTGTGTGTGAAGTCCCTAATCCGCACTGGGCCCGCGTGGGGACTATAGCCCAAACCCTCTCGTGATAAGAGGAGGCCTGTGCCCAGCAGTAGGCCGTAAATAGGCTGTAGTAGTAGTAGTAGTCTTAATTGTGAGAGTAGCAGGAGTACCAAAAGTTTGGATGCACAGTCGGTAATTTTTTGTTACTTTTTTCAAAAGTCGAAGAATTCTAGAGATTTGTCTGTGATCAGGTGACGAACCTGAACCAGCACCGCAAGCGGCACCTGGGCGGGCGGCCCCTGGAGACCACCTACGACTGCTCCATCTGCGGCCAGCAGTTCCAGCAGCGGAACCACATGTACTCGCACCGGTGAGGAAGAATTGAAATTAAACATTTTGACAACATTTCATTTTTTCAACACGGTTTTTTTATAAGCTAATTAGAAAGTAGGGAAACATTAAAAGAACACGTATTTTTTCTTTTTTTCCTGTCGTCAATTTCTCGTATAAAATTAGGATTAAATATCGCCTCATTCTAAAAGGGCGTAAGTCCAAAATGACGTACCACTTTCTGCGTAGCATAGATATAGTTCTCTTTAGCGAGAGTGAGTGATTTGAGTGAGATGACGTCACGCACCAGTTATTATATAGTTGGGGATGATTGTATATAGTGGGACATATCATATGGCTGTGAAAATTTACAATAAAGTTCCTCTAACAATAAGAAATGTCACAAAAGATTCCGTATTTTATAATAATTTAAAAAAAATCCTGATATGTAATAGCTTCTATAATTTGACAGAATACTTTGACTTTGTAGAATAGGTATAATTAATGATGAGTAATTTATTAAACTAAAATAATGTTATTAGCTATAAGAATTAATTATATAATTGCTGTGCCCTGACAGGGTTATGTTTGATACTAACTCATAACTATTAAGATCTTATTCTGTACAACATAATGCAATAAATAAATACAAATACAAATTACTAAAACACGATAGTCTCTAAAAGTAATGAACGAAAAAATCTGTTTCTTTTAATCACTCCTTTAGGTAGAGATACCGAAATGGTTTTAGAATTATGCACTACTAAAATTTTGAAATGTTGTCGATTGGACACAGGTCCATCCCGTTTGACTGTAGAATGAAAATATCGGTTTTTCAAATGGTCCTTTCGATAGTTTTTTCTCCGCTATGATGCTTTGCTTGTCCAATCACTATAAACAACCTAACAAATTGAATATATAAACAACTAGCTTCTGCCCGCGACTTCGCCCGCGTGGAATTCGGTAATCACGTTCCCGCGGGAACTAAACGTTTTTCCGGGATAAAAGTAGCCTATTCCTCGGGACCCCAACTATATCCATGCCAAATTTCATCTCAATCGGTCCAGCCGTTATAATATTAGTATGGATGCAGTGTAATGAAATCGTTTTCATAAGTAGGTACCGCGATTGAGGAGAATTCGGTGACTGTGGTACATCCCCGGACGAGCCGGCCCGATTCAAGCAATGATTTAATATGATTGCAAGGCTCTACCAAAATTTTTTTTTAAATTTATTTAGGAAACAGACAGTCACAAACGTATTTGTTTAAGCAAAAAAAATACACAAACAGACCTACAGTTCCCTTAATTGTAAATAATAAAGAATGTAGATTAACATAGTAAACATGCAACACGACACAACAAAATAATAGTACATTACAGACCTGTGAATTTGTTAATATGCCAGATCGCAGGTGTTTGTGGCCCGAACCGAAGGTGAGGGCAATTAATATGCGATCTGGGGCTTTACGAATTACCGCCCGTCGTTTGTCTAACATTTTACGTCTTATCTTGGCCAGGAAGTGAGATTTTCTCCCCACATAGCATAGTTATGGCCCTCACCTTCGGTTCGGGCCACAAACACCTGCGACCTGGGACATTAACGAATTCACCGCCCTAGGTCTGTAATGTACTATAGATTGAACTGATGACGGTTTGTTGCAGACGCGAGGCCCACTACGAGGTGTGCAGCCCGCCGCGCGCCAAGCACACGTGCAAGCTGTGCGAGCTCGCCTTCAGCACGGAGCGGCAGCTGGCGGCGCACGTGGCCGAGCACGCCGACACGCCCGCCGCCGCCGCCGCCGACGACGACGGTCGGTGTCTAGTCTGTACCACCCGTGTGCTGTCTACACCGAGGGCCCTGCCGCATGCAGCCGCTGCCAGCACACGTGCAAGCTGTGCGAGCTCGCCTTCAGCACGGAGCGGCAGCTGGCGGCGCACGTGGCCGAGCACGCCGACACGCCCGCCGCCGCCGCCGCCGACGACGACGGTCGGTGTCTAGTCTGTACCACCCGTGTGCTGTCTACACCGAGGGCCCTGCCGCATGCAGCCGCTGCCAGCACACGTGCAAGCTGTGCGAGCTCGCCTTCAGCACGGAGCGGCAGCTGGCGGCGCACGTGGCCGAGCACGCCGACACGCCCGCCGCCGCCGCCGCCGACGACGACGGTCGGTGTCTAGTCTGTACCACCCGTGTGCTGTCTACACCGAGGGCCTGCCGCATGCAGCCGCTGCCAGCACACGTGCAAGCTGTGCGAGCTCGCCTTCAGCACGGAGCGGCAGCTGGCGGCGCACGTGGCCGAGCACGCCGACACGCCCGCCGCCGCCGCCGCCGACGACGACGGTCGGTGTCTAGTCTGTACCACCCGTGTGCTGTCTACACCGGGGGCCCTGGCCGCATGCAGCCGCTGCAAGCATGCTAGTCTCTAAGGGGGGTGGGAACACTTAGACGTCAGCAGGAACGCAGCGGATCTATTTCGTGACATAGTTAGAACCGGTGTTAGCTACCATTGATCAACTGTCCATGCGAGTACCGAGTTAGCAATTGTGTTTTTTTAATAGCTTTTTACGACATTTATTTATTTCGTAATCACTATCATTACAGGGAATTCCTAATGCAATAGTGTCCTTAATATTAATATTATCTATATACAATGTTAACTTATGCCTAAATCGTTATCACATGACATACAGCCTTGACGGC
>CAXARK010000285.1:0-15487 GCA_963971205.1 Aethes cnicana
ATCAGGATCATCATCTGCGCCAACACCGTGCACGGTTCAAGAGCGTTCTCATACCTCTACCCTAATCTTCTATTGAACAATGCATCATACATACAGTAAGAGTTCTTTGACATTGCACAAATACATATACACAAACACAACAGCTTATACACCTACAGCTCACAGCTGGGCACAGACCTACCTCTCATCACTATTAATATCCGACGCAAAACAAACGCGACTGGCACCGTAGAAGTATGTATGGCGCCAGTCGCCACTTTAATTCGCGGCGGATATAGACGGCATGGGCTATAGTCCCAACGCGGACCCAATGCGGATTGGGGACTTCACACGCTTCCTTGAATAGATTCGCAGTTGCGTGCAGATTTCCTCATGATGTTTTCCGTCACCGAAAAGCTCAGTAGCAGATTAAAATTGAAATACACAATTAAACTCAAAAGTGCGAATCAAACCCCCGACGCATTGCATGAGAGGCGGTAAATCAAATTACTAAGCACCACAGCTTCCTTGACATTAAATTTGTTTAATTAAATCTATTTCCTGCCTCTGTAAGACATTTACAGAGGCATTTACACCTACAAGTTCAACCTTTGGATAGAACGGAACTTGTTATCATCGCTTTATGCAGGAATGTCAAAATCATAGACCATTTTGAGTTTGCACGTTTCAAGAGGCGTTCAGCGCTCGAAACAAAAACCTTTCAACTGCCTATCACGGATGGCGGCGTTCCGAATCGCGATCACAGAACCTTGCATTATTTTTCCTCTTGAAACTCCTAAGAGGAACAAGGTGCTGTGAGCGCTCTGAGCGTGATTCGGTACGCAGCCGATGAGTGTCTGATGTGTAGCACGACCAATCTTAGAAGGCGCGCGGATGAAGCAATAATAGACTCTGCGGCAACGGCTTAAGTGCTTCGCCGCGTGCCTTCTAAGTTGTGTCGTGGTATACTGACCGTGAGCACGGCGGTGAACCAGAAGGTAGCCTGCGTGAGGGCCACGGTGAGCGAGCCGACGTAGGGCCCGCCGATGACGTAGTTGTAGAAGTAATCGAGCACGAAGTAGGAGACCAGCGAGCCCCAGATCGTCACGTGGTTGCACACCGTCCAGTACGTCGTGTCCAGGGCGATCTGAAACAGCCACAGGATGATACTGGGTTTCTTCAAACAAGTCGACATTGATATCATCGTTAAATATGACCGCTGCCCTATCATTCCATATATTACTACTAATACCACAGCCTATTTGCGTCCCACTGCTGGGCACTAGGCCTCCCCTCATCATGAAAGGGTTTAGGCTATAGTCCCCACGCGGGCCCAGTGCGGATCGGGGACTTCACACACATCTTTGATTTACTTCGCAGATGCGTGCAGGTTTCCTCACGATGTTTTCCTTCACCGAAAAGCTCATTGGTAAATTCAAATTGAATTTCGCACGTAAGTAAACTTCGAGGTGCGAGCCGGAATCGAACCCCGACCCTCGGCATGAGAGGCGGTAGGTCGAACCACTAGGCCACCATGGCTTTCTAAAGCTTTCCATATAAGTTTTAGATCATTTATGAACCAATGTATTATCTACTAGTTAACCCGGTGAACATCGTATCACCCGAAGGCTGTTAACATAAAGCTATTTTTCTTTTTTTTTAGTTGTTTCTTTAGATTTTTCCCGATTTCTTTATCTTTCTAAATCTTCGCTGCATCACAGGGAATAAAACAAAAAGAATTAGCCAAACCGGTCCAGCAGTTCTCGAGCCTTAGTCAGACTAACACACGACAATTAATTATTTATTACGATAAAATACCCCGCGAAGGCATGAACCTTCCCTCCCGGAACTTGAAAAATAGAAACGCAAAGGTTACGACCGTTTAAAAGATTATTTAAAAGACAAGAATGCCTGACCTAAGTTGGACTAAGTAATAAACATGAGTGCGCTTAAGGACCGAGTTAAAACGTGATAAAGTTTTAGGACTATTTTGATTTATTTTTTGTTTTATTTCTTCAGATAAACTCTCCGTAAAAATCTCGAGTTTCAAAAACAACATTCGACTCATGTAACATTGTCAGGTTGAAAATTATTAAACCTGTTATTATACGATCATCTCACCTGCGTCGTGTTATCAATAATTAATATCGTGGCTACGACACTACCTAGCAGCATGTGATCTGATAGAATCTTGCCGTCCGGCGCCAACCCGTCTTTGTAAGTACCTGTAAACAAAATTTACATCATAATTTCACATTTCTTTTAACAAAGATCGGCTGCTATATTGTAAATTACATAGGTCAATTGAATACAAATGACATCTCTGTGATCCAACTTGTTGGCATACGAATTTAATATTCTTAAATCAAGTAAAATACAAAATTATCACAGTAAAATTGTTCTGTCAATATATTCGTTGTTTCCTATCAAAATTCAGGTTATGTGATCTTTCTGTGCGTCGAGCCTTGGTGGAGACCATATTTAGTAATGGCTATCCATTTCTATCCGGCCATGGTCCTTCATTAGGTTACAGCGATATTGTCTTTCGGCGCCTTTTGCTAACACTTGCATTCACTTTCACCCTTTGTAAATTATTTCATTTAGCACCCCTTGCCATCTAGCTATAGTAACCGCTCTACTCGTTTTACTTCAACTGCCTTTGGCCTTCTTTAATCCGAAATAACGTTTTTTTTTTTTATATTGTGGGACATTTCGCACAAATTGACCTAGCCCCAAACAAAGCAAAGCTTGTACTATGGGTGCTAGACAACGATATAAATACTTATATACAGAAATACATACGTATATAAATACTAAACTGACTACTACTAGACTGACTTGAGTACAAATACATGGGCCCATCAGACAAAGTTTGCCCCTTGCGGGATTCAAACCCGCGACAGTCGGAACAGTGGGCAGGGTCACTACCAACTGAGCCAAACCTGTCGCCCACCATAATGATGACACGACTCACCGTACGGTATGAGGAACAGCACGAGCGACGTGAAGCAGCCGTGCAGCGTGGACTTGATGAACTCGGTCTTGTTGAAGAGGCGCGAGGTGTGCCCGGGCGCGTACAGCTTCGGGAACTGCAGCGAGGTGGCGTCGGACACGTCCTGCTCGAACACGCCCAGCGCCAGCACCGGCAGCGACGTGTAGAACAGGTTGTACACCGAGATGAACATCTCGTCGAATACCGTCTGGTGGACGAACGGACTGTTATTATAGGATGCCGGTTTCAATGCTACCAGCGCCAGTAGCCGATCTTCATATAGGACTTCGAAACTTTGAGCTTTCGGTGTTAGTCAGATTAATATTTAAAAAGTAAAAAGTGCACCATTCTGCATGTGCGGTACTTTTGCATTTGTACAGATCTAATTGACATTCAGATTCACGATTGGAATGAAAGAAAGAAATGTCACTTGTCACTGTGTGAGTGTTGGATTCTTTTAAAGGAGGGTCTCCATCTAATATATAAAATTCTCGTATCACAGTGTTTGTAACCAAACTCCTCCGAAACGGCTCGACCGATTCTTATTAAATTTGGAGTGTATGTTTAGTAGGTTTGAAAATAAGAGGTAAGCTATTTTTCATACCCAAAAAAAAAACCCAAGGCGGTACGAAGTCCGCGGGGTCAGCTAGTATTCTATAAATTTGTAAGGGTATATGACAGGATTGTCTAAAAACACGGTTGTTACTTATTGATTCAACCTGCATGCAACCAATTTGTGACGCACACATCGATATAACCATTCACTCATTGAATCCATTAATGCCAGCTTTCAACTCCTAATTAAATAAAAAACAAAACCCCATCCCCACTGACCTGAGCGCTGAATCCGCAGAAGAACGCGAACCAGAAGTGGCACACGGTGAAGGCGAAGTTCTTATAGAAGAAGTAGCGAAGGAACTTGCACATGCGGTAGTACGACCACCGGCCGTGCACCAGCAGTAATCGCTGGAGGAAGCGGAACTGGGCGATCGAGTAGTCTGACGCTAGAACAGCTTGCATGCCCTCCTGGCCTGAGATGCCGACGCCGATGTGCGCCGCTGGAAAGAAAGAAGGCAATGAGGTACAGTTATCGCTACGAGAGTTGAGGTGAATGGTAACATACGCAGAAACACAAAGGCTGTCGGTGCGAAAAAAGAACAGCAAATTCACAAGCCCAATGTCATTACATGACAAGTTGTTGTGTGCGTGACTACTACTATCGTGGCAATATCTATTTTTAAATGTCGAGATTACATAACAAGACTTTATAATTCACATGAGTTGGCTTTGATGTATGGTGGTCGAATGTTGCGGGGTGTAGGCAGGCGCGGCGCACTCTTTGATTTGTTCGCGCTCGATACAAGTACCCGCCGGCTTCGCACCGTGGCGTGATGATTAGTGGTTGCCGCGCACTGCTAGCGAATGCACGCGCGCGCGTTTTCTCTGCGTCGCGCGCGACGCAAGAGTCAAATGTGCTATGAAATTTGAATTATGTAAAAAAAATATTGTATTGCAGAGGGTTGTATTAACAACAAGAGTAAAATGATGAAATTTGGTATGGAGGTAGTTCAAGACAAGACAACCCAGTTTTTTATTTTTCAATAAGAATAATAACAATAACTTTGCATGTACAGTACTTATAGTTTCTTTGGGCCTATGTACTCGGGACTAAGTCGCGGACAACGGCTAGTATATTATGATAATGCAGTTGTGTGACTGTGTGTCTTAATTTTGTATTTAGCAGATTCATAAATTGACAGATAAAGTATGTGAGAACTTAATAGTAAATTACGTTGTAGCATCTGTGTAGACGAGTGTTTTTAAGAATAAAAAAATAACTAACTTAACTTAAATATATATTTTGTTAATGACACTATTCTACCTAACCTATGTACTAATACTAGACGCATCATTTAATATGTTCTCGAGTGCGCCAGCCCTAGCGCTAGGGCGTGGCCTTCGAAAGAGCGCGCTGCATGTGATAGAAAGAGATGGCCAATTAGGGAGCATACGGTGCAACAAAACCGGTTTTTTGTTAGCAGTCGGCCTTCTGTACGTTAGTACTATTACTTATTCTGTGGTGTAGGGTAGGAGTGAAAAGTTAGTAATACCTTCCTCTCCTCTTTTGTCTTTTTTATCAAATTATGTAACAAGAACAAAAAAAAATCAGTACGACACACCTTAAGATACAAGACGTAACAGACCGCAAGCAGTGACCTCGACGCTGCCGGTTACAATGTATTTTATTTTATGGAATACTTTCTATATTTTGCGTCTACTTGAAATTCAATCATTTACTAAGATAATTGGCTAAATACGTCAGAAAATTAAATGAATATATCAAGTCATAGATTCTTAGAAAGTCACTTACGGCCCACTGCTGGGCACAGGCCTTCTCTCATCACGAGAGGGTTGGGCTACAGTCCCCACGCGGGCTCAGTGCGGATTGGAGACTTCACACACATCCTTGAATTACTTCGCAGATTCGTGCACGATGTTTTCCTTCACCGAAAAGCTCAAGTCGTGAATTCAAATTGAATTTCGCACATAAATAATTTCAGAAGTGCGAGCCGGATTTGAACCCGTTACCCTCTACATGAGAGGCGGTAGATCAAACCACTAGGCCACCACGGCTATTAAAGCCACTTAAATCGAATATCGAGCGAGTCTCAGTTTCAATATCTATGAGGTCAGCCATGAAGTGAACTGTACCTTTAATCATGGACACGTCGTTGGCGCCGTCGCCGATGGCGAGCGTGACGGCGCGGCGCGCCTTCTTGATGAGCTCCACCACCATGGCCTTCTGCAGCGGCGTCACGCGGCAGCAGATCACCGAGCGGCACTGCAGCACCACCTCCAGGAACCTGCACGCACGATACCGGTTAAGATGGCCCAGTATGGGATTGATGGTGTGAACGATTCCATCCCATACATTTTTTTTTCACAAACTCAAAACAAAATTGGATACCTGAAAAACATGCTTAAAATATCGTCACAGCGTTTTAGTTGACTATAGCCTAAACCATCTCGTGATGAGAGGAGGCCTGTGCCCGGCAGTGGGACGCAAATAGGCTGTAGTAGTAGTAGTAGTAGTAGTAGTAGTAGTTTTAGTTGACCCCGTATATATACTTTAGCACCTTACTTCGTTGTAATAAGGATCAAAAGTGTACATAATGAACACTGAACATTTGTATAGATGGTATGCGTTCGAAATTTAGTATCTAAAGGCGGAAACGGAATTCCGACTGTATGCGGTCGCCACAGAACACAGATCGAGATAGAATGCTAAAGTTTACCTACCGCGCGTGGAAAAAAGTAGACAATATGTCCACTTTGCTCGCTTCTAACCTCAGTTCGCTTCCGACCGCCTTCCGCGAGCAACGTCACATCAAAAAAAGAAAATGACTAAGTTTGCCGTAATTAACTGTACAAACAACACCAGCGTTGGTGGAGTTGGTCATCGGGGTGTTACCTATCATCGGTAAGTACATTCTGTCTTGAAATATCTGTTATTTTTGTGAAAACGATTTATTTTGTAGCTCTTTATTAGTTTTACCAAATTAGTAGCGAATGCCTTGTGTCCAATGCTCGTTTTCCATTGCGGCTTTAATCTGTTGCGCCAAACTTGCGCATATTGAAAACCAGCAATGTAAAAGTAGCAAGCCAAACTCTCGAGGCGTCGACCGACCGCGTTCCAGGCCGATTTCTCATTATTCTGTCAATAGTGATGTGCACCTGCTAATTTCAATGCCGATTTCATAATCGATTAAAATCAGACAGAAAAATGATAATAAAAATGCATATTATAATGTAGCTATAAAACGTGGTAATAAGTGAACAGCTAGTATTATCAGAAATACTTGAATATACCTACTACTATGAATGGAGTTACACGATCAGTATTTCATTTATCTATTGTTATTACAAGCTTTTATTTAGTTTCACATGTCCCGATGTTTGTTCGATTAGTTTAAGTGTAAGTGTTAAAACATTTTAAAACCATTTCTCATTATGCTGTGGAAACGAATTATCTTTTCTCTGTCGTGTTTTATCGATATGTAAATCGATTAAAAATGCTAAAGATCTTAAATCGTTTAGCCGCTTGACAATCGATGCTGTTAAATCGGACTCGCGCATTTTTTGTTGCCCATCACTAAATTACTCTCGTGACGTCATCGTAGCGACGCAAAATGTTACACGCTTGGTTCCCATACAAATGGACGAACAACCGTACTCTATAGTATCTGATCTCTGTGGCGGTCGCCCTAGCACACTACTCACTTGTCTTCCAGCTTCGGGTGTAAGCAGTGCACGAGCGAGTGTCCGTTGACGACGATGGCGAATCCGTTCGCGTCGTCGTTCCCGTGGTCGCGCGACTCGGCCGACTGCGGCGCGCCGCCCACGTACTCGTTGCTGCAACACCGCTCAATGAGGGGCGCCGCCGTGATACAATAACGGCTCGGCCGGCAGCGGCGGGCGTTTTTAGTACATTACAGACCTAGGGTGGTTAATTCAATGTCCCAGATCGCAGGTTTCTGTGGCCCGAACCGAAGGTGAGATAAATATGCGATCTGGGGCTTTACGAATTACCGCCCGTGGTTTGTCAAAAGTTTTACGTCTTGCCTTGGCCAAGAAGTGAGATTTTCTCTCCGCGTAGCGGACAGAAAATCCCACTTTACGGTCAAGGGTGATGTAAACTGACATATTGCGCGCGACGGTTGCTAACCGAAGCGCGGCGGGCGTCACGATCGCGCAATGTGTCCGTAAAGTGCTCGCCGCTGCCGCCGTCGCGCGAAATTGTGGCCGAGCGGTAATATACTTCGCTAGGTATGATACTCCGGTAATTCTGTAGTAGTGTGGGTGACACGAGTGACGTCATCACTGCTGCGAGTTGCAAGTCGTGTAATACGATAATCTCCGACTGCCATGTATCCTCTGTTTTACTAAATTATTCCGTTGATTCGTTTTTTACTTGGCTTATTTTGTGTGGTTAAACGAGTGAAGGACAAATGTAATGCGCAAATATATTTTTTTGTTTGATGCCGGCATAAAATATTTCCTTTATTTTTGCTTTATTGCAATAAAGTGGCAACTCGACAGTGACGTCACTTGTGTCACAACCCGGAGTAGCAGAGCTTGTTTTCTTAAACCATGGGCACCGCGAATTAACTCGCTGCTAGAGGCGCCTTGACGTGCACTGATGCACATTAAGTGTCACCGAAACTTCAAATGTCAGAAATTGTAATAATTCGTGCCATTTCGTGAATCGATCTTAGGAGAGGACTTAAGCTTGGTTAAGCGTACGTAACGAGACGATCTTGCTGGCATGGATGCATTTTTGATTTGACTTTATAATCTTCAATTAATATAGCTATTAAAACACTTTTGAAGTAATTCCTTTTTTTTTTAATCGTAGCAACGGCTTGACTGGCCGCAGCCAATATAAGGATTAAGGAAATGATTAATAGTTACGATATAATCGCAACGCTAAGCTCAGACCTCTTATACTACAAGTACAATTTAGTAAAACGGACAATAAATACGTTTTAATTCTTCTTTAATTCTCCTTTATAAAGTATCAAATGTAGAGTCAGTTACGGCTAGAAAATAGCTCATAACCAAAATCAATACCATTCGAATAACCATGTTATCGACCAATAAATTGCGCATTTTGTTTCATTAATAATTCATTCGCGAATCAAGCGATTTATGACTCGGTTTATTCTTCAATGTTAGCAATCAATTAGGCAGCCTTGAAATTCATATCAAACATTACCGATTTCTCCAAGTAACGGAGTGATTTCCTGGAAATATAATTCTATGTCCTTCCCCGGGACCAAACTCTCCATAACAAATTCCATTTAAATCGGTACAACGGTTTGACCGTGAAGACGCAACAGATGGACTTACTTTCACATTAATAATATTTACTAGCTTCTGCCCGTGACTTTGGCGTGGAAGAGCGTTCCCCGGGAACTATGCGTTTTTCGGGACAAAAACTATCCTTCAACGTCTTCTATAATCGTACCATATATCATGAAAATCAGTTCAACCGGGAAGCCGTGAAAGCGTAATAGACAGACGGACACAGATTTACAATAGCATTCATAATATAGGGTTTAGACAAATTTAAATTTTCACATCAACAAATAAGCGATTTAAAGCCAATTGTAGCAACATCATTGTAGCGCATTTTCTAAATGACAAATATAAATAAATACAATATTACATTACTATAGTACATACAGTATTACTACAACTAGATAGTCATGACGATCTATTATCATTCTAACACATGTGGTAAGGTTCGTTATTGAATTAGACGTGTTACGAGCGTGGTGTGTGTAGGTTAAGAGAAATTACAGGTTAAAGAGAAAAAGAGCACTCAGGGGTGTATAGGGCGTAAAGGACAGATTGGACCTTTGTTCATTAGGTCTTATAAGAAAAGTATTCTAGACAATCTAGTGGACATGTCATAAGGTGGAAGGTTAGTACGGTGCTTTTACTTTTGATTAATTAAAATCGCATTGTATAGTTTAAGTCGTCTTGTAACACTTAAGAAATTCGTTTTTAAGATTATAATTTTAATACATTTTAATTATAAATAAATAACATATTGTATTTTTACAGCACAAAATGCATATATGTAATAATGATAAATCATGTTGTTTACATATTACATACATTGAACTCACATAAACAAGCATTACTGACAACTGAACTACATAATGCAGGGATGTTAAACTCAGGAATGTTCACTAATACGATGTCGAATGTGGTAGTAAATCGCAATGTTATCATAATCCGTACGATATACATAGTCGACAATAAAATAGCTGAATACACGCCACAGCGTATTCACAAATAATATAATTTGTTGAAGTTAACAAATGCTTTTTAATGTTCATGTTAACAATAATAAAATACCAAAACAATCGATTAAAGTTTATGTTTTTTACCACTCTGACACAATTCTCAAAAAGAAAGACTATACAACTCAAAACGAAAGGCAAAGGCGACTATTACACTGGCGCCAAATCCCGCTGCGGTTCAAAATATACATGTGGTTTTCATACAAAAAAAATCCCTTCAAAGTGTCAGCTCGTTGAAGGCGACTTTTACAAGCGCAAAAGCTCATTTGTTTGCATACAAAAACCGCATGCTAATTTAGTCTCAGCACACCGCAGGGAGGCGGCAGCCACTTTAAAGCTCCAAGCTGCCATTACATCGCGTTATTAGGTGCATTGGTTTTAATAACATTGCGATTCGACCAGTCTGTTGAAATGGGGCGTCGGAGCGTAAGGCGGTGATAATCGGGCGTCCTTTTCTCTCTACCTGTGTGCTACCGTGTTATGCCCCCACCTAAATGTGACTACGGAGACGGCGGGCGCGTTGAGTTTGACGTTTGCGGCGCGCCCGGGCGACGGGCCCGGCGCGCCGCCGTTCGCCGTGCCCTCTGCGCCTGCAACAAACGTAACGTCAAAACCACGATAGGAGTTTGTTAGTCCGGGGTGGTACCACCGTCTTTTTAATGCGTCCGTTTCTTAATGGGGGATCATAGGATTTCGGTGTCTATGGGCCGCAGTGACCACTTACCATCAGGTAGGCTGTGCGCTCGTTTGCCTATACCATTGGTTAAAAAAAAAGGAAAAGCCTTCGAGGTACAGACAGCTGTCGAAGAGCCAAAATGTCCAAAATCCCTAGTATTGACAGTAAGAGCGGGGAACGTAGGTCATTTTGAGCTCCTCGACTGTAACAATTTACAAGATTTGTATTTTCGTTCCGGATTCGTACGACCGCCGTGGCCGGTTTATGGTGTCAATTTATAACAAGAAAGGGTTAATTGTAACTTTAATCCGGGGTAATATTTTGTAGTCCCGGAGGTGTTCATGGGAGTAAAGCAAGCTCCGCTCATTTCCACCTCGGTGGGAGCCTTTCCACCTAATAGAGGAGAGTGGCTATAAAGATGGAAAGGCCTTTATTGCTCTAGGTTTAAATGAAGATGACAGCGGTTAGTAGCGTTGGTGTCGACCAAGTCAGCGATTGGTAACTTTTTTGCGCGGTTTGACACCCTTCCCATCACCACCTTTAGTGGAGCCGATCGAGTCGATCACGAACACCTCGGCCATGTCGTCAGTCAGCAGTCAGTGGCCGGTGTGACGAGACATTACTGACCGTGCGGCAGGAAGGTGTTGACGACGCGGATGGAGTCGCGGCACTTGGCCAGCTGCCGGTCGACGTCGTCGTGCGCCACGCCGTCGATCACGAACACCTCGGCCATATCGTCAGTCAGCAGCTGGCACGAGTAGCCGATGTTGATCGCGGTCTCTGCAAGTTTGACAATCGTTATAAGTCGCCGCTATATAACCGTTGATTACTGGCAAAGTTGACGGCAAAAGACCAAGGGGTCGCAGTCCAACTAGGTGGACTGATCAGATCCGCACGACCTTGGCCACCGAACTACAAGTCGCTCTTCATAATGCCAAGGACAGGAAGAAATGGCGAGACTCCGTTAGGCAAAGATAATTCCACATCTAGGGGACCACGACCCTCAGTAATGCGGATATCGACGCGAGGAGGAGGATAAATCGCCGCATAATGTTCGTAATCCCATGAGCCGTTACACACTGTCGCCTAGTGTTAGCAACTTGCTCTTTGGGTGACCATAACAGGCCAACAACCGGCAACTAAGTTATAAAAAGTAACAGTGAGAATGTACTCTGGAACCATTCACATAAACTTGAGTTTACATTGAGTCAGTCACTGGTGTCAGTCCACCACCACAAATACCTAATGACTCGATATTAAAATCGTTGAAACTGATTTGAAGTCACAACAGCGCATGTTATTTCTAAGTCTAGTCTAAAGTAAGCCAAGAACACGCGCTTTTGTAGAGGATTAACGTCCAAACTTTAACAGAGAAAGAGTTTTTGTAAGTAATTTACCTTGTTTATCTCCAGTTAGCACCCATATTTTTATGCCGGCCATGCTAAGATTTGCTATTGTTTCGGGTACACCGTCTTGTAATTTGTCTTCTATTGCTGTTACGCCTAAAAGAAAACAGAATACAACATTAAACAGTTTTTTCTATCATTTAAGAGCCGCAAAGAATTATCTCTTTGCTTTAGTTACTCAACGTAAGTTAAGGTTAATACTTGGAAAATTATAACCAAGTGGTACACAGTAGTGTCGTATATTACCGAGCAGCAGTAAGTCCGTCTCGATCTCCTCGTAAATGGCATCCAGCTGCTCGTCCCTGTCGTGCAGCGCGAGCGCCGCCGCTTGGTGCCGCCGCTTCCACTCCGCGAAGCCCCGCTCTTCCAGCGGCCGCCACGCCAACGCTAACGTACGGAGGCCTTCCCCCGCGAATTTCTAAAAATAATCACATCAATGGCATCATTTAAAAAATTGGTAAAGTCTTTTTACGGAGATAATTTTACATGATAACGTCACGCTTAGGCCGATCGTGCCTCTCTATCGGTTGTTCCGCGCTCTCGCTTGCACGGTCGGCTCAGGCGGAACGTTACTATGCGTCATGTATTTTCATGTGCGCAGCCGGCGTTCATCGATTTATAAGTTATCATGTCAAAAGCGTTTAAACTCAAGGTTAAAGCTACAAGAATATTTACTTACATTTAAATGCTCCTGTGTCTGTGCTTTCACCGTTTGTTGGGTTCCTTTTAACCTCTCATATATTACATTATCAGCACCTTTTGTATATAACCTAATCATACCATCCTTCCTTAATATCACGGACATTCTTTTTCTTACATTATTAAAATCTAATATACACAATAACTCGTACACCTGGAACAATAAAAGGCATATAAATGACTTGCACTAATAAATAAATTATAATTTTGTTTCTCTTTTTGTGTATCTTACCTCTGTTTCACCCATAACTTCTATAGTAATACTATTAGGCGCGCGTTCTTTAAACACGAAACCGAAATTCCTAGCCGCAGAAACCAACGCCGACTCGTCCGGTGATTGGGCCTGAAAAGTCATCGCATTAGCGTTTCCTTGTATCACACCGTAGGTTCAGGTCACGTGATATTCATATCGCGTTATACCTGATATTCGAGCCGGCCGTTCTTCTGGTCGGGCATGACGGTGTGACAGAGCGCAAGGAGGCGGAAGAAGTCGTGGACGTGCTGGTCGCCGGAGCGCACCGCGTCCAGGAGCGTGCTGTCGAAGAACTTGAACTCCGGCTCGTACTCCGGATTGAACGAGAAGTCGAGCGGCTGCGATCTCTGCGGGACGAGATGTCGTGAAAAAGGGCACGCGGCGCCCAAGTGCGCGAACAGCATAGCCATTGACACGTTCGGGCGCTAAGGCTAAAACGTAGCTCCACAAATCCGCGTGAAACTAAGATTTAATACGCGTAACCAATAGTATAAACCTTAATTGATTTCTCGAACGGTTTACGGTGACATGTAATGAAGTTTTATATCGATCAAGTTTAACGCAGATTTGTGTACCCATTAACCCGGCTCCACACGGATCCTATGGGCGTCGGTGCAATTTAATCCCCGATATCAAAGGGCAGGCACGATCGTTACTGCGCGGACAAAGTGTGGAACCGTTTACGTACCAAATGTACACAGATTAAACTATATAAGCTTTCTACGAAACAACACGATGCAAAGCGGCATGCAACACAAACAAACGGTTATTTACACATTCACAAATACAGATCTGGTAAGGATGGAGGTCATTCGATTAGTTTGTATTGTAATGTACAAGGTATCTATGTATTAAAAGTAGCCTATCGGAAACGTGTGTTAAAGAGTTCTAAAGGTGAATTCTGGCATAGACGTCGACAAGTAATCATTCAAAATGAAGTTGATTGAAAACTGAGGACGAAAAGAAAAAAGGAAGACTTGCCTAGAACCATTCCAATAAGAAATAGAGGACGAAACTACCTTGAGCCCACGTCATCAAGCGTTTGGTCAAATAATCAATTAATAATCAATAATCACGTGATGAAATTAGTTCGGATTGTTACATTTACCAATGGGTAATGTAACAATGGGTAACGTAACAATCAGAACTAATTCAAAACGTACTTGGTTATTTGAGCATTCAAATAAAGACACGCCCAGAAAAGAAAGTCATAAAAGTATGTTCAGTGTGTTTTGTCGGGTCGAGACGATGTTACAGCCTTGTTTAGGCATTCAACGGAAGGCAGAGAAACTCGAGCAATGGAAGCTCGACTAATCCTTAATGGAAAATGCCGATACATGGCGGTAAATGACTAGCGTGTCTTCAGAGCCAAGCCTGTCAATCACTGTTCTATTATTATTCATAGGAGCCCGTCTGTCGGTAGTCTACTTTAGTGCAATGAACAAAGGCCGCTGCTATCAGATAGGCCAACTGCATTGGCCGGAGACTGCATACGTGACTCTGAATAGGGTTTGTCCAAAAGAGATTCGGGTTTTACACTAATTCTTATTAGTAAAAATACGATGAAGTACAAAATAATAAGCAAACAGCTTATCGTATCTCTTTTGTTACGTGATTTAAGGATATGTCGAATTGTTTAGTTTAGATTACATTGAGAGAAAAAAAAAACAAGAAAACTGTAAAACGTCACTCTTTTAAATCTTTTACGTGAAAAAATATGCCATATCGTTCGTAGGAACTATATGACCGTTCACTACACGCAAATTGGAGACAATTTTTTTGTGTTACTATATGACGAATGACACTCTTTTTGCTTCCCCGATATGTATGTTGTGTACCTATAGATAGATCACGTCAATCCTCGGTGCCTGTCTGCCGCGCGATCCCTTTACCCTAAATAGTTATTATCATAGTACTACATATCGACATTGACATTTTACTGCTACTACTAGATAGATTGGCTGAGGTTTACTTGTCCCATTCAGGGTTATCGCTGGTGATCTAAGTCAGGCTCTAAGGTAAATAACAAAAAGATCTCAAATGTAAATTCAGTTGCGATTCCATCATTTACATGGTAAATGTCAAACGAGACGCCATTCTGAGATCGATCTCTTACTAGATATTTAGAGCAATCAAGCACCAATTACAATAATTACGATTGAATATCTATTAAACAAGTCAATTAATATTTCTTTACTAGCTTACTTTATACGATGATGTGTAGAAGACACGCCAAGATAGAATGATAGCTTCACAATGACGCTACTGTTGCGATATGTTCCACCCAAAGACTACTAGATTAGTTGTGTTTGAGAATGTGACACTCCATTTAAGTTGACTTGTTAAGGCTCTAACCCCGTTTGGTCTCAGACCAAGTTAGAGGGTAACTGCCGTAGTTAGCGACGTTGTTGCAAGTGGGCCATACCATACCGCTCGACAGCGGCAGCGGCGGGCGTTTTACTGACATATCGCGCGCGGTTGCTAACAGATGCGCGGCGGGCGTCACGATCGCGCAACGTGTCCGTAAAACCGCACAATGTGTTCCTGTTCATGGCCGAGCGGCTAGAGACGCGCGACTTGAGGCCGGGTGTGACCGCGCGGCAGACAGGC
>CAXARK010000286.1:0-19508 GCA_963971205.1 Aethes cnicana
AATTAAAGAAATTATGATTTATATCACGAAGCCCGTCAAAAACCAGTGAAAACTGAATGTTATTGGACCTCACGCGACTCTAGCGCCTCTAGTGGCAAATTCACACGCGATAGCCCCCATTCGCTTGGCTTGAAATTGGTGTAGTCCTTGCCTAGATTAGAAACAAACATTGATCTTACTGTTCAAATGCGCTTAAAAATACGTATGTGTATACAATCGTCGGGAGTGTCCACCTGCGGAACGTGACACCGAAAAAAACTACTATAGCATTTCATTTGATGTACTTAGATTGTCTGGAAGAGATCGCTATTTAGCGATAAGACCCCCCGCTGCAAGCCATACCTTATGTGTAATTTAATCCTTCAATGAGTGGTGTTTAATAAAGTGTAGTACCTGAGCTTTGCTCGGTTGAAAATAGCTATAACCAAGTTTTCTCAGATATAAGACCACCTAGATCGATTTGTCGCCCAGCCGTTTATGAGATCGCTTGGATAAATAAATAAAAGAAATAAATAAACAGAGAAATATACAAGATTAGCGCGTTTAAAGTATAAGATTGTATAATGTATTGTACTTACGACTGACTGGATGCTTGAAGTAAACTACCTAATCTAATATATAAAAATAAGTCGGGTTTCCTCCCTGACGCTATAACTCCAGAACGCACGAACCGATTTCCACGGTTTTGCATTCGTTGGAAAGGTCTCGGGCTCCGTGAGGTTTAAGGCGGTACGAAGTCCGCGGGGTCAGCTAGTTACCTAATAGAAATACTCGTACTGTGATTGAAAGCACTATGTCAAGCCGTATCGTATCGTCGCATACCTGAACGGCGTAGCGAGGACAGTGTTGGGCGTGTTAACAGGCGCGGCGGCCGGCAGCGCGCCGGAGAAATCGCTCTGCAGCAGCGGGGTGTTAAGACCGCCCTTCAAAGGCGTGTCCACGTGGGTTAGAGCCATCACGTTCTGGGCTTCCATGAGTATCCTGAAACATTGTGTTAACGTCAGTGGTTGATCCAGAATTTAGCTTTGGCAGTCGTTGTGGGTATTGCGAATATGGAGGGTTGAAGTAAAGGAGCGCAATCTTTATAGTTCCAAAGGTCCAGACAAGACTCCAAGACCAAGACTCCAGTCAAGCCACCTAGGCGGATAGGCGGATAGCGCCTTCAGATGGCGCTGCTGAGGCGAAAACGGTTGTGAGGAGAGTGTGTTTTGTTTTTATTTTATTTTATTTATTCGGAAAACTTACAGCTATTTACATATCTAATATATAAAATTCTCGTGTCACAGTGTTTGTAACCAAACTCCTCCGAAACGGCTCGACCGATTCTTATGACACTTGGAGTGTATGTTCAGTAGGTCTGAGAATAGGTCGTAATATATTTATCATACGCAAAAAAAAATCGGAGGCGGTACGAAGTCCGCGGGGTCTAGTCTAGGGAGCTAGTTTGCTAAAATATGCTTTCTATGGGTAAATCTAAGCCATTTACAAGTTTTCACAGATGAGTAAAGATAATAGTTAGGTTACATTTATAATCGAGTGAGATAAGATAATCTAAAGATTAAAAAAAAAAAACTTAGCCAGTGTCGGTGGCAACATTACCTGTCCTGGTGCTGCGCGGGAGTGCGCGGCGCGGTGGTGTTGGGCGTGAGTGCGTAGTCGGCCAGCAGCGCGTCGGTGGCGGCGCCCGCCTCGCCAGCCAGTGTCGGTGGCAACATTACCTGTCCTGGTGCTGCGCGGGAGTGCGCGGCGCGGTGGTGTTGGGCGTGAGTGCGTAGTCGGCCAGCAGCGCGTCGGTGGCGGCGCCCGCCTCGCCAGCCAGTGTCGGTGGCAACATTACCTGTCCTGGTGCTGCGCGGGAGTGCGCGGCGCGGTGGTGTTGGGCGTGAGTGCGTAGTCGGCCAGCAGCGCGTCGGTGGCGGCGCCCGCCTCGCCAGCCAGTGTCGGTGGCAACATTACCTGTCCTGGTGCTGCGCGGGAGTGCGCGGCGCGGTGGTGTTGGGCGTGAGTGCGTAGTCGGCCAGCAGCGCGTCGGTGGCGGCGCCCGCCTCGCCAGCCAGTGTCGGTGGCAACATTACCTGTCCTGGTGCTGCGCGGGAGTGCGCGGCGCGGTGGTGTTGGGCGTGAGTGCGTAGTCGGCCAGCAGCGCGTCGGTGGCGGCGCCCGCCTCGCCAGCCAGTGTCGGTGGCAACATTACCTGTCCTGGTGCTGCGCGGGAGTGCGCGGCGCGGTGGTGTTGGGCGTGAGTGCGTAGTCGGCCAGCAGCGCGTCGGTGGCGGCGCCCGCCTCGCCAGCCAGTGTCGGTGGCAACATTACCTGTCCTGGTGCTGCGCGGGAGTGCGCGGCGCGGTGGTGTTGGGCGTGAGTGCGTAGTCGGCCAGCAGCGCGTCGGTGGCGGCGCCCGCCTCGCCAGCCAGTGTCGGTGGCAACATTACCTGTCCTGGTGCTGCGCGGGAGTGCGCGGCGCGGTGGTGTTGGGCGTGAGTGCGTAGTCGGCCAGCAGCGCGTCGGTGGCGGCGCCCGCCTCGCCAGCCAGTGTCGGTGGCAACATTACCTGTCCTGGTGCTGCGCGGGAGTGCGCGGCGCGGTGGTGTTGGGCGTGAGTGCGTAGTCGGCCAGCAGCGCGTCGGTGGCGGCGCCCGCCTCGCCAGCCAGTGTCGGTGGCAACATTACCTGTCCTGGTGCTGCGCGGGAGTGCGCGGCGCGGTGGTGTTGGGCGTGAGTGCGTAGTCGGCCAGCAGCGCGTCGGTGGCGGCGCCCGCCTCGCCAGCCAGTGTCGGTGGCAACATTACCTGTCCTGGTGCTGCGCGGGAGTGCGCGGCGCGGTGGTGTTGGGCGTGAGTGCGTAGTCGGCCAGCAGCGCGTCGGTGGCGGCGCCCGCCTCGCCAGCCAGTGTCGGTGGCAACATTACCTGTCCTGGTGCTGCGCGGGAGTGCGCGGCGCGGTGGTGTTGGGCGTGAGTGCGTAGTCGGCCAGCAGCGCGTCGGTGGCGGCGCCCGCCTCGCCAGCCAGTGTCGGTGGCAACATTACCTGTCCTGGTGCTGCGCGGGAGTGCGCGGCGCGGTGGTGTTGGGCGTGAGTGCGTAGTCGGCCAGCAGCGCGTCGGTGGCGGCGCCCGCCTCGCCAGCCAGTGTCGGTGGCAACATTACCTGTCCTGGTGCTGCGCGGGAGTGCGCGGCGCGGTGGTGTTGGGCGTGAGTGCGTAGTCGGCCAGCAGCGCGTCGGTGGCGGCGCCCGCCTCGCCAGCCAGTGTCGGTGGCAACATTACCTGTCCTGGTGCTGCGCGGGAGTGCGCGGCGCGGTGGTGTTGGGCGTGAGTGCGTAGTCGGCCAGCAGCGCGTCGGTGGCGGCGCCCGCCTCGCCAGCCAGTGTCGGTGGCAACATTACCTGTCCTGGTGCTGCGCGGGAGTGCGCGGCGCGGTGGTGTTGGGCGTGAGTGCGTAGTCGGCCAGCAGCGCGTCGGTGGCGGCGCCCGCCTCGCCAGCCAGTGTCGGTGGCAACATTACCTGTCCTGGTGCTGCGCGGGAGTGCGCGGCGCGGTGGTGTTGGGCGTGAGTGCGTAGTCGGCCAGCAGCGCGTCGGTGGCGGCGCCCGCCTCGCCAGCCAGTGTCGGTGGCAACATTACCTGTCCTGGTGCTGCGCGGGAGTGCGCGGCGCGGTGGTGTTGGGCGTGAGTGCGTAGTCGGCCAGCAGCGCGTCGGTGGCGGCGCCCGCCTCGCCAGCCAGTGTCGGTGGCAACATTACCTGTCCTGGTGCTGCGCGGGAGTGCGCGGCGCGGTGGTGTTGGGCGTGAGTGCGTAGTCGGCCAGCAGCGCGTCGGTGGCGGCGCCCGCCTCGCCAGCCAGTGTCGGTGGCAACATTACCTGTCCTGGTGCTGCGCGGGAGTGCGCGGCGCGGTGGTGTTGGGCGTGAGTGCGTAGTCGGCCAGCAGCGCGTCGGTGGCGGCGCCCGCCTCGCCAGCCAGTGTCGGTGGCAACATTACCTGTCCTGGTGCTGCGCGGGAGTGCGCGGCGCGGTGGTGTTGGGCGTGAGTGCGTAGTCGGCCAGCAGCGCGTCGGTGGCGGCGCCCGCCTCGCCAGCCAGTGTCGGTGGCAACATTACCTGTCCTGGTGCTGCGCGGGAGTGCGCGGCGCGGTGGTGTTGGGCGTGAGTGCGTAGTCGGCCAGCAGCGCGTCGGTGGCGGCGCCCGCCTCGCCAGCCAGTGTCGGTGGCAACATTACCTGTCCTGGTGCTGCGCGGGAGTGCGCGGCGCGGTGGTGTTGGGCGTGAGTGCGTAGTCGGCCAGCAGCGCGTCGGTGGCGGCGCCCGCCTCGCCAGCCAGTGTCGGTGGCAACATTACCTGTCCTGGTGCTGCGCGGGAGTGCGCGGCGCGGTGGTGTTGGGCGTGAGTGCGTAGTCGGCCAGCAGCGCGTCGGTGGCGGCGCCCGCCTCGCCAGCCAGTGTCGGTGGCAACATTACCTGTCCTGGTGCTGCGCGGGAGTGCGCGGCGCGGTGGTGTTGGGCGTGAGTGCGTAGTCGGCCAGCAGCGCGTCGGTGGCGGCGCCCGCCTCGCCAGCCAGTGTCGGTGGCAACATTACCTGTCCTGGTGCTGCGCGGGAGTGCGCGGCGCGGTGGTGTTGGGCGTGAGTGCGTAGTCGGCCAGCAGCGCGTCGGTGGCGGCGCCCGCCTCGCCAGCCAGTGTCGGTGGCAACATTACCTGTCCTGGTGCTGCGCGGGAGTGCGCGGCGCGGTGGTGTTGGGCGTGAGTGCGTAGTCGGCCAGCAGCGCGTCGGTGGCGGCGCCCGCCTCGCCAGCCAGTGTCGGTGGCAACATTACCTGTCCTGGTGCTGCGCGGGAGTGCGCGGCGCGGTGGTGTTGGGCGTGAGTGCGTAGTCGGCCAGCAGCGCGTCGGTGGCGGCGCCCGCCTCGCCAGCCAGTGTCGGTGGCAACATTACCTGTCCTGGTGCTGCGCGGGAGTGCGCGGCGCGGTGGTGTTGGGCGTGAGTGCGTAGTCGGCCAGCAGCGCGTCGGTGGCGGCGCCCGCCTCGCCAGCCAGTGTCGGTGGCAACATTACCTGTCCTGGTGCTGCGCGGGAGTGCGCGGCGCGGTGGTGTTGGGCGTGAGTGCGTAGTCGGCCAGCAGCGCGTCGGTGGCGGCGCCCGCCTCGCCAGCCAGTGTCGGTGGCAACATTACCTGTCCTGGTGCTGCGCGGGAGTGCGCGGCGCGGTGGTGTTGGGCGTGAGTGCGTAGTCGGCCAGCAGCGCGTCGGTGGCGGCGCCCGCCTCGCCAGCCAGTGTCGGTGGCAACATTACCTGTCCTGGTGCTGCGCGGGAGTGCGCGGCGCGGTGGTGTTGGGCGTGAGTGCGTAGTCGGCCAGCAGCGCGTCGGTGGCGGCGCCCGCCTCGCCAGCCAGTGTCGGTGGCAACATTACCTGTCCTGGTGCTGCGCGGGAGTGCGCGGCGCGGTGGTGTTGGGCGTGAGTGCGTAGTCGGCCAGCAGCGCGTCGGTGGCGGCGCCCGCCTCGCCAGCCGACTCTCGCGCCGCCTCCGAAGCGCGACCGAGTTTCACCACTTGTTGGAGCTCCTGGGGACAGGGCAGTTATCAGTAGGCCATTATACATGGTCTAAGAAAACGAGGTCTGCCGATCCGAGTGACGTGTCACCCTTACGTCAAAGTCGAGTTGCCACTTTATTGCAATAAAACAAAAATGAAGGAAATGTTTGCTGCCGTTTTTAAATTTTAATTTTATGGATGAAATTGACGACTTACAATAAAAAAAAAAAATACGTATCCTTTTAAATTTTCCCTAATTTATAACCAGCTAATAAAATAGCACTGTTAAAAAAAAAAAACTTGTCAATTGAGAAAAATATAAAGACAGATCCTCTAAGGCTAAAAGCGTCGGAGGATCGCATTCACACTCATCTGGGACACTAACTTTACACAGATCTGCGTCAAACTCTCTGGCATCTAGAGTCGGCGGAGCCAAAATTTGACATTTACTCCATAGGGAATCTGTCAAATTTTAACCATCCGTGGCCAAAACGTGGCGTTTCATGGATATATGAATGCAGCCGCGGTAGTCTGCACGCACCTGATCCGTGACTTGGGGCTCCGGTAGCACCAGCTTGCTGCGTTTCTTCGCAGGCTGGTCGCCCTGCAGCATGGCTTGCGGCACGTCGTTTTCCTTACGCTGTTTCAGCTTCTGTTTGTCTTTGCGACGGTCCCTCTGCGAATCAGATACATCAACTTAGAGTACAGTCGAGTTCATTAACACACTTTTGAACCTTATTACACCGTAATAAGGTGCAAAAGTGTGTATACATGGTGGGTCAGAAAATATGGCAAATAATTAACCCACCGTATCGGCTATCGATTCTGAGTATATTGTATAGGTCTTAATTTTTTTTTGAGTTGGTAAAAAAAAAATTTTTGTATAGGATTCAGGCGTCGCTCACACAACCAATCCCATATACATTTTTTTTTTACCAAATCGAAAAAAATTAAAGACCTATACAATATACATTATAGAATAAAATTTTAAAAAAGGAAGAAAAAAAAGCTGTGATCTTACACTATAATTCTTTTAAATTTTAGAGCGGTAGACCGCTTTTTTATAGAATCAGATAACATAAGAACCGTGCTTACCTCTTCCTTCTCCGAATGCAACTCGCCGTCCAAATGTTGCTGTCTCAGCCGAGAGAAGTCTGGAGCCATGGGGTCTACGACTTCAGTGGAAGTGTCGAAGAACCCAGCCGCTGGCCGCTTCTCGAACGGAATCTCCGAGTTGTAGTCAACACCACGCTTTTTCTTGCGCCTGCCGAAATTGATTCGTGAAGTTCGTGGTTAGAAAACGGTAGGGAATAATTACGCGATAAAAGTGAGTTTGCATCGTTAAGTCTGTTGGTATGTATGGAACTGATTGATTTTTCAAGTTTGGATAACAAGTGTGTTGGCAAATATAATTTCCAGTAAGTCAGAATTGTTTTTGGGTGATTTTAAAGTCTTTTTTTTTACTGCCGTCAGTCAGCTGCCGCATTATTGCAATTTCCAGTAACCAATGCCATTTTTCGGTAATTTGGTAATTTCCACAAAAATAAAAGTAGTAGTACAAAATTTCCATGTAAATCTGAAGAAAAATGCACAAAATGCAGGCACGGGACTGACGTCTGTTGAAACGCTTGTAGGAACACCCTATTTAACAAAAGTATTATTAAAACTTAAGGGAAAATAGTGAAGTATTTGCTTCAATGCAATATGCCGGCTGTTTGGTTCTCACCAGGCCTGACTATTTCATAGGTAAATAAAACCGACCAAGTGCGAGGCGGACTTGCACAAGAAGGGTTTCCGTACCATTATCTATAAAAACGGCAAAAATATTTTTTATTTTGTATTTATTATAAGCATTTGACCACGATCTCACCTGGTAAGTGATGATGTAGTTGAAGGTGAAACATGCTTACTTAGATAGTACCTGTTCACTCTCGACTTGAAAAGATCCAAGTTATAACTATCGGGGAAGGGACCGGCCAGTAGAGATACCACGTTTGTTGTATGGGAGCCCCCTTAAATATTTATTTTATTCTGTTTTTGAATATCTGTTGTCATAAATCAATTAAGGTAAATTCATTTCTGTTAAATTCATTTAAAAGTGACGTGTAAAAGTGCTCAGATGTGGTCTATTTGCTGAACAAATATTTTCATTTTCATTTTCATAGCAGCACATCATTTGCGAAAATTTCAACTGTCTACATCGGAATCTTAGTAATAGGGTCCCGTTTTACTCTTTGGGTAAAAAAATTATACAAAATACTGATTTTCTGACTGATGTTTCTAAATTATGACGAGTGATGGTCACTCGTCATAATTTAGAAACATGGCTACCTCATGGGCACGGCGATGCCGGCGGCGCTGAGCTCGCGGCGTTTCTGCAGCGCGGCGAGCCGTCTCGCCTCCTCCAGCTGTTTCTCGCGCGCTTTCCTCTTCGCCTTCTTGCCCTGTGTGTTGGCGAGGCGCGCCCGCGCCTCCGAGAGCATCTCCAACTCTGAAATGGTTACCTTCGTTGAGCATTGACCTAGTAAGTTGCTTGTGTCATTGACATTAAACAATGTATTTTCAAATTGTTGAAAGATTGAAGTATTGGACAAATCAAAAGCAAATGCTGAGAAGAGCAGTTTTTTCATATTTTTGGATAGGATTCAATGAATGGTCATGACCCCCACAACCCCCACTGCACTAGATATCAGTGGTATAATAGTAGTTACCAATATTTATTGTTTTTTTTAGAAACAAAAAGCAAAAATCATTCTCAAAAACAGTTTCAACATGAAATATGCTTGGGCATGGAGTCATGCAGTGTAATTTAATCCATTGGGTTCAATTTTGATAAAACTCACAAAGATATTTGAAGGGTTCGGCTCATTTAGAAAATTATGAAAGAAAAAAGTCTTTATTCAAATAGTTTACCATCTTCATCCATGTCCTTAGGGTCGGGTCTGGCGGGCTTGGTCTCTGGATTGGGGTCGATCTCGCCTGGCTTCAGCTTGCGAGGGTCGTCACCCATATCCTCCCCCTCCTCCTTCTTCTGGGCTTGATCCCTAGAGTTAAAACCAATTCTCAGAAGAACAATCTAAATTAATTTGAAATTCAATTTGGTTTACATTGGTTGGTTTTTTAGCCTGTTGGAGTGTTCCATATTTGGCCAAAGCATATGAAGATTATAATTTTGAAAAAAAAAAAATTAACGTTTTGTATGCAGTAGCACGAAAAAAAAAAAAAGTGGGTTAAAGCCTCTTCGCCATTCAATAGTACTAATGAAAAGCATGAAAAAAAAGAATGCGATTTTTGGGATGGATCCAGGACATGGCATACAAAGGGTTTAACCCGGATTGTATTCTTGATTTTTTGTAAACTAATTAACTAAACAATTTCACACATCATTCAAAGTCTATAGTTACATGTTACATCAGAACAAATCAAAAGTATATTGTTATACATTTTTAGTATAATAGGGATGACAACAACTTTTTTTTTCTTAGTCTATCAGGAAGATTATTGAAAAGTATTGGACACGTATTTTTTTCTTTTTTCACGTAATCAAACTTATACGGAGATATATTGAGTTGAAATGTCGCGTGACGTCACGGTTAGGTACGATTTATACCTAACGGTGACGTAGTTAGCCGCCACTCTCCAACTTTAATGTGTTTGAACTTAAGTCATTCATTGTTAATTTAATAAACCAAAAAAATGTGTCTCATATTTTTTTATTACTTGACTGGCGGACTAATTAGAATTTCGATTTCTTCACCATGTCATCATCCCTATTTCAAGGCATTGTATCACCTGTATCGATCTGAAGAAGCTTGATGCGGATTTAATGATATTTTGTATTAATATGTAATTTTGTGACTTCAATAAAGTTTCATCAAAAGTATACTAACAGTAAGTATTCATATCTTTCCAAGCACTGAGCTGCGGTGCGGCCAATGATGGGAGCGATGGTCCTCCACTGTGTGGGCATCAGCTTGGCGAGGTGCAGAAGCTTCTCGTCCTCCTCCCGCGACCACTCCGTCTTCTTGATGCTCGGGTCCAACCACTCGTACCAACGAGCCTTGCATTGTTTCGCGGACTTACGGTGCAGCAAAGAAGCGATACGAGACCACTGGTTTTTGCCATATTTCATCACAGCCGCTTTGAGGATCTCATCCTACAACGTGAAAACAAAAGTTATTTATCAGTAAATTAAAAACCGCATCGATATTAACGAAGATACAATAGAATTAAACAAACCTCGGTGTTGCGCCAAACGCCGCCTTTTATCATAATACGCGGCATGGTGCCGGATGTTTTAGTGACTTCCTTCGCAAAGATTAAATAATATTGTTCCAATTAGCTTCTCCGATATTCAGTTTTCAATTCAAATATTTCATTGCCGTAAGTGATTTTTCCCCAAGACTACGGCCAAATTCAATCGAACACACACACGAGAAATGTCAAATCAAATTGAGTATTTGACATGAGTGAGTTGACTGACAGAGAGGACGCCACATTTTTTTCATTTGTGCACGTATTTATGCACTATCAAGCAATCCAATGAAATCAATCCAAACATACAATTTTAAAGTTTACTTTTAACTGAATCTAACAACAAAGTAGTGTCATTTAATGACAATTGTACCATTAAAAATGACATGAAACTCATGAATACAAACAAATCTAGCTTAACTCAAATATTTTCATTCATTTAAAGTAATTCAAGAATGGAAATGCATGGCAAACTTTAAATTTTCATAGACAAATCAACAGTTTTTTTACGAGTGCCGCCAGCTTTAAAAAGGACTAGCGTCCATCAGAGATAGTAACATTGGTGTAATTGTCAAAGCAATTTGTCAACCACTACAGCGAAGACACTCCCTATTCCATATTTTGTGATAAAAAATAACGCTTTCAGTGAATAATGGCTTCAGTGAAGTGATTCCCCGATAACACGTAACCATGCACAACTGTTGCTAAGTCGAAATTTGGAGCTGTTATATTAACAGGTATTGTAAAGCCGTACACTAAGTACTTGCTGAACAGAAATATTTGTCGTACTCCGTATCCGCCGCTAATACCAATCATCCGGGAATTATTTAAGGGATCCTGATTACTGTCATGTCCTTCTTGTTTTATATTTCCTATCTAATATACGCAGTGTATCCCTCTCAATGAATAGTAACATCATCCAATTGCAGCTCTGAGTCCTCTGAGCACAAACAGGTCCTAAAATTCATTCTTCGTTCAAATAGCCATGTCATACTATGAGTTAACTGGCTAGGTATTGTGTATGAAAATTGCAGAGACTGACATGCCAAATTTAAGCTTTCTACAACCAGTAGTTTGTTCTCTGTACCAAAAGTTTATATTATGGGTATCATCTTTTATCTGTACCCGAATATGCTGCTAAAATATTCTAGTCTGTGTTAGTTTTCTTTTAGCTGAAAGTGAGAAATAAATCACAACATATTTAGGCATTTATTTCTAAACATGATTTTTGATTTTCACTATTACTTGTGACAAGTTTTAGCACTCACTGATCACATTATTATGGATGGTGTTAAATATAAAAATGAGTTTATTATCTGTTATGTTACTTGACTACAAATTATGCTGACTTAATCATAATCACAGTAGCAATATCCTGTGGTAGGTATTAGTCATCATTAGTAGCTCCTATTCAAACAAATTAGTAATTTATTTACCATCAAACTACAATATCTTTTTTCACATTGTTCTTTATACTATTTTAAGCAATTTATTTAACTGTATTATAACTATTAGGGAAATAACCATGGACGTGTTTAGATATGTTAATTTACAATAGTGAAGAGATGACTGCAATCTATTGTTATAATGTGAATGGACTTATAAATCAATTGTTCTAGTATTTGATAAAAACTATATCATAACTAAACCTAAGATAGGCACATAGTCTGGGCTGTTGAATATAATATTAATTACGGTTTTTTATTGATTACAGAAAAGATGTCTACAATGTCCAGGTCGCTCCATGTCAGCCAGCAGAAGCTGGCTGAGAAGCTAATCATCCTCAACGACCGCGGCATTGGTATGTTGACTCGCATCTACAATATCAAGAAGGCCTGCGGAGATGCAAAGTCCAAACCCGCATTCCTCTCAGACAAGACTTTGGAGTCTTCTATAAAACACATTGTCCGAAGATTCCCCAGCATAGATGTGAAGGGGCTTCAGGCCATTTCAAACATAAGAAATGACATCATAAAATCGCTATCTCTGTATTATTACACCTTTGTAGATCTCTTAGATTTTAAGGACAATGTTGCTGAGCTATTAAATACCATTAGCGCTTGTCAGGTAACACTCGATTTGACACTGAACTTTGAGTTGACTCGCAACTATCTGGATCTAACCACCACTTATGTGGCTTTGATGATCCTCCTTTCGCGTGTTGAAGATCGAAAAGCCGTGTTGGGTCTCTTCAATGCAGCACATGAAATGGTCCACAACCAAATAGATGCCAGTTTCCCACGTTTGGGACAGTTAATCGTAGATTACGATTCGCCACTGAAAAAGCTTTCAGAAGAATTCGCGCCACACCAGAAAATGTTGGCCAGTGCCTTGAACTCTCTGTGGCATGTGTATCCTGCGAGAAATCTTACTGCCGAGCACTGGCGGTCAGAGCAGAAGTTGAGTTTAGTGAGCAATCCAGCACAGCTCTTAAAGCCTTCAGAAACAAACACAATGTCCTGCGAATATGTTTCCTTGGAGTCCTTAGAAAGATGGGTTATTTTTGGTTTCGCCATTTGTCACCAAATGTTGCAACAAGACCATGCAAATAAGATGTGGGTAAGTGCCTTGGAGTCCGGCTGGGTATTGGCTTTGTTCCGTGATGAAGTCATCTACATACACTCTTACATCCAAAACTTCTTTGACGGAATTAAAGGGTATGGAAAAAGAATATCTGAGGTTAAAGATTGCTATCATCAGGCTGTACAAAAAGCTGGCTATAAGCACAGGGAAAGGCGAAAGTTTTTACGAACAGCCCTGAAAGAGCTTGGGTTGATTTTGACTGATCAACCTGGGTTATTAGGCCCTAAAGCATTGTTGATATTCATTGGTCTCTGCTACTCAAGGGATGAAGTATTTTGGCTCTTACGTCACAATGACAATCCTCCACAAAAGGTGAAAGGCAAAGCAGCAGAAGACTTGGTGGACCGTCAGCTTCCTGAGCTGCTATTTCACATGGAAGAGCTGAGAGCTCTGGTCCGGAAGTACAGTCAAGTCATGCAGAGATATTACGTACAGTATTTGTCTGGGTTTGATGCGGTGGCGTTGAATCTTATGATACAGAATTTGCAAGTCTGTCCAGAGGACGAAAGCATTATTCTGTCATCTCTGTGCAACACTGCCGCAAATGTGAGCGTCAAACAAGTGGAAGATAATGAAATGTTTGATTTCCGCGCATTCCGTTTGGATTGGTTCAGGTTGCAAACGTATACATCGATTGCTAAAAATCCTTTGAATCTGGTTGATCAAAGAGAATTGGCCCAATTCATAGACAAAATGGTCTTCCATACGAAGATGGTCGATAATCTCGACGAAATAATGGTGGAAACATCAGACTTGTCCCTGTTCTGTTTCTACAGCAAAATATTCGAAAGCCAATTCCACATGTGCCTGGAGTTTCCAGCACAAAATCGATACATTATTGCCTTTCCATTGATATGCAGTCATTTCCAAAACTGCACGCACGAATTATGCCCTGAAGAAAGACATCACATTCGAGAACGCAGTCTGTCTGTTGTAAATATATATTTGGATGAAATGGCAAAAGAAGCGA
The DNA here is from genome assembly GCA_963971205.1 of Aethes cnicana. NCBI lineage: Eukaryota > Metazoa > Arthropoda > Insecta > Lepidoptera > Tortricidae > Aethes > Aethes cnicana. The sequence continues at coordinate 13,337 of CAXARK010000286.1, forward strand.
AGAACATAATCACAACCATCTGTGATGAACAATGTACGATGAGCGACAAGTTACTACCGAAACATTGCGCACAAACCATTGCCCATCTTGCCAATAGAAAGAAGAAGGATAAAAGCAAGAAAAACACCATTGAAATCGTGAAACCCGGAGCCGAAAGTTACAGGAAGACCAGAGAGGAATTGACCACTATGGACAAACTACATATGGCATTGACAGAATTATGTTTTGCCATTAACTACTGTACTACAGTAAATGTGTGGGAGTACACATTCGCTCCACGAGAATACCTACACCAACATTTAGAAAACCGATTCTCCAAGGCTTTGGTTGGTATGGTGATGTTTAATCAGGACACGAGTGAAATTGCTAAGCCTTCGGAATTGTTGGTTAGCGTCCGAGCGTACATGAATGTATTACAAAGTGTCGAAAATTACGTACATATCGATATTACAAGAGTGTTCAACAACTGTCTTCTTCAACAAACGCAAAATTTGGACAGTCATGGGGAGAAGACAATAGCATCCCTGTACACAACGTGGTACTCGGAAATTCTACTCAGAAGAGTGAGTGCTGGGAGTATTTGTTTTTCCATGAATCAGAAGGCTTTTGTCAGTTTGACTGCAGAAGGAGCAATTCCTTTCAACGCCGAAGAATATTCAGATATCAACGAATTGAGAGCCTTGGCTGAATTAATTGGGCCTTACGGAATGAAGCTGCTTAGTGAAACATTGATGTGGCACATCTCCAGTCAAGTACAGGAGTTGAGAAAGCTAGTGGTTCAAAACAAAGAAGTGTTGCAAATGTTACGCACGAATTTCGACAAACCCGACATTATGAGAGAACAGTTCAAACGATTGCAGCATGTGGATAATGTTCTGCAAAGGATGACAATAATTGGAGTTATCCTTAGCTTCCGCCAGGTTGCGCAAGAATCTTTGCTAGATGTGTTGGAGCGGCGCATTCCTTTCTTGATTAGCTCAATAAAGGATTTCCAGCAGCAGCTACCCAGTGGCGACCCGATGCGGGTGATATCGGAGATGTGTTCGGCGGCCGGTTTGCCGTGTAAAGTGGATCCCACACTTGCGTCAGCTCTACGCCAAAATAAATCTGAGTTGGAAGAAGAGGAGCACCTGGTCGTGTGCCTGTTGATGGTATTTGTCGCGGTATCTCTGCCGCGTCTGGCTCGCAGTGAAGGTTCCTTCTATAGACCGTCTCTGGAAGGTCACGCGAATAACATCCACTGCATTGCGCCCGCAATTAATCACATTTTCGGAGCATTATTCACCATCTGCGGGCAAGGCGACATTGAGGACCGTATGAAGGAATTCCTCGCTTTAGCGTCCTCGTCGCTTCTGAGACTAGGTCAGGAAACGGATAAGGAAGCGATCAAAAATCGAGAGTCGGTTTACTTATTGCTCGATCTAATAGTACAAGAATCTCCATTCTTGACAATGGATCTTTTGGAATCATGCTTCCCATATGTGCTGATACGTAATGCTTATCATGAAGTTTACAAACAGGAACAAATGCTATTGCATGCGTAATCTTATTCGTAAGGTCATAAAATTAGGAAATACATGAATATGAATCGTGCGTTCAATGAATTCACGACATTTTTTCTACGACATTTGGGTAGATAAATGTATATAATAATTTAATATAAGTATATTATCCCGCCTGTAATGCACATGTGCTGAGATTGTATCATTTGTAAAATAAGTACTAATAGAAAATGTTATGACTGCAGTTTTCATTATTCACCAAACTAACCTATTAGTTTAATTGATGTATTGTATTTAATAATTCACCGAAAGCATATTTTTATGTTATTTTGCATCCCAATGTATCTCTATTTGGGTTTTAATTGATGAAGACATTAATAGGTAATAATAACACTATTCCACAGCACTACATTCTGTTATAATAAAGACTGGTAAGAATTATTCTGTCATCGATTATCGTGTTATGATTTAGGCATAAGGTTAAGTAAGAAAATAAATTTTATTACGTTATGATTAACCGTTATTTTTCACGTTATATTATATCCCTTGATTATAAAACACACTAGTTTTTTATAAAAAAATGCGTCTTCATTTTTTTGTCATATATCTTCAGTCAAAAGCAAGTAATGCAATGATTGGATACAAATATAGAGGTCTCACTGTAAAGGAATTGAGGATATTTATGTAAGCATATACTTATGTTTATGTAACCTTACAAATTATTTTCATTGCATCTTTTAGTCCGGAAGAATTGATCTGCCACCCCCTGAATTTCCCCCGGTTTAATGAATGATACTGTTTCCGTGTAATTTGCACATGCATTCGGTGTGACCGGCTTTAATAAGCTGCAATTGCTACTATGCTATATTATACATACCTACCTTATTTAAGTACCTAGTAATGATCTATTTATTTGAAGTCCGCCCTATAGCCTCCTATAGGATAGTTTTCCTGGACTGGCAAAATCTATCTAAGCTAATTATGCATTTTATACCTAGTATGTAAATACAAATTATACTTACGAATATTAAAAAGAGCTAATTCGCAAAAGGTTGTTTCATTTACGGGATCTGTACCATTAAAATGAAAATGCCATGTTTAATGTAAAATTTATTGTTTTTTTATTATTTTGAAATCACATGTTGTAACATTCATCTCGTTAATTAAAAATATTCACATTGTCTTTTAAATAATCTATTACGGTAATCTAGCTTATACTTAGGAGAAATAATGCCATTGAGTACTACGTCGATGGAGTTACACGGTATCCATCCATTACACAATTGGTCAAGTCGCGCTACATCGGAAACACCTCTCGGTTTACATACAAATATACAATGTTATAGTACAGTTATGAGAATTGCGTATTCTTTAACGTTCACTAATAAAATGGCATTACTATGGTATACTTATAAGATTGACCCTTAACATTAAATGTATAGAAAACATAAAAAATACATCATGCTCTTTGGCTTGCACGACGGAAAGTTAACTCTACGCGTAGTATGTATGACCATTAACGAATATCATCTATCAAAGAGATCAACTGAAACGACCGACGCAACAATCGTATTATACAGGTATGTATACAAATGTAGAATAAACAGTACAATGTGATATGCAAGTTTTTTTGCCGGTAAAACATCAAGAACAACCATAACAACAGAGTCGCGATCAAATTAATTTGAGCCAAGATACAACTCAGGGAACGCATAGCCGCAAACTTTATAAGAATTTTCAGTCTAATCATATTATTTGATCATTTGGCAATACTGTTAATTTTTCATAATTTATATTCTACTTAAAAATAACGTTAAATGAATACAAAAAGTACGAGTCCTTAGGAAGACTAAATGCAGAATTTGGAAATACTTGAGCCCATAAGCTTAGTGGTTAAAATAGTTAAAGGACCTTGTAGGACTTCTAATACATAGCGGGTGCAAATATTTAGCTTTATGTGCGTCGCTAAATCTAAATCGTTACGTGATTTGTTTGCTAGTTATTTTAATTAATTTCTGCAAAGTAGACCCAAGTTAGTCTGGAGCGTTACTAGCGACAAATATAAATCTAAATATATCCACCTGCTAATTGTCACAATACTTTGGCTCGTGTGCCACCGCGGCCCTTGCCACCTCGTATCCGACACTACACTAATCTACTAGATGCAGTGTTCCACTAAATAAACATTAACACTTTCCTACTAACGTCCATCTTCTAGTTATGTACTTATCACACGGCGCTCAAGGAGAAAAGCGCTTGGCAGTGTTCATGTGAATATGGCATTATTTTAGTGGTGAAAACGATGATGTGATGTTCTCTACAGATGGTCGCCCGAATCGAGGCGTATCAACTTTGGGCACCGTAAACCTTACACTTAAGTTTAATGCAGAACTTAAACAGATAAACATAAAGGAACGATTCATTAAAGAAAGTGATTACAAATTGGTATAATGGCACCTCCGCGTTCCTCTTACATTAACATACAATAAAAATAGATTATAAAATTACGATTACGGAGATTCCAGTAAAACAATGCATTTACTTTACCTAGTAACTAATAGTAGTAATTAACTAGTATGGTATTCAGTTTACAATCGTTTGATATTTTATTTTATACATAGCATTTTAATAACTCTTCATTTATATACAAAAATATACATGAACGTCTGTTGTAAAAGCAGCCCTGACAATTGTTTATTATCGTGTAGTAAAGTATCACTGGCTTGTTATTGTTAAGACACGCCTTTGTCCTTTAAAAGATAATCTCATTCATAAAAATAAACATATTCGTAGATAAATAAAGCAGTCGAGATACACTTTTGAGCTCGCCGTGACGCAGTATACAGAGAAATGATAACATTGATACTTTTCGATTGAGCAAACGTTGTTCTTACCATTTCTTACCAATTAAAAACGACATTGAATTTGTTAATTAATATCTTGAATAATTGATTTTGCTCTTAAAACTGAAGTAAACATTATACATAGGTTACCTTGAACGAGATGCGAGCGGGTACTGGAAATGTTTATAAGTAGGTAAACTACGGTTCGCCCTTACAACGGCACCTTGGGGCATTTGCTTGCACCTTGACAATACTTCCCTGTCACAGTAGGGGTTAAAACTTTATTCAATGCTCAAAAATCTACAATTCCTCACTAATAAAACATTACGCGATGTTTATTTTACAGTGGTTTTGGAAAATTTAAAACAGAATCGCTATTTTGGAAAGGGTCATTTTCCCTTCTAATCTCCATTTGACAGCATTTGACGGGTTTGTCCTGCAAGCGACTCACTTTTGCAATTGAGCAGCCCTTCACCGACTTGACAGCCTTTCCATTAGATGGTCCTACCAGCTAAAATACTTCACATACACATGCAGCCATGCACCATTGTGCGATAGTTACCATTATAATACAAGGGTTTATGCCATGTCATTTAATTCCCATCTACATTTTGACTCTAGTTGACATGTACTGCATGAATGTACGTCATTGTTTTCTAAAATTATCAACATAAATCCAAAAATAATATTTAAAATAGAACTAAAACTAATGATTGATTATCTTGAGTCAAAATATAGTGACAATAGATTGTATTGTTTGATCGTAAGTTAAAGTACGCATTCCTTGCTTTTTACTTCAAGAGGTAGTATCACGACATCGATTGGCCAACAGCATTAAAGGTGTTGTATAAAGACGCTGCCAATGGGAATATTCCACGACTGCCAACCGATTTATCTGACTTCAGTCATTAAAATCTTGTGTTCTATGCACCATGTTTGCTTGCACTATCGCTTCTAAAACATTTTTGCTGTTCCTTATAAAATATAATCTAATAGTTTTAATAGTGTTGTGATATTATCATCTCAATCTGAAGAACCATTCTAATGATATTAGATTAATATTTTATATCAAGCAGAAAACTACATTATGCCTTCTTCACTGAATTTGTCGATTATAATAAAGTTTCCAGGCGACAGTGAGAGGAGAGATTTCACGTTTACATAAATATAACTTGGAGTTTCCATGGTGTTATGTCAAACGGATTTACCAGCATTGTCGCATCACTTACCCCGGCGCTCAAGCACTAAAGACATAGCTTTGATTACTTAGATATCGGCCTGTTTCGGCGGCTGCGTAACGGCGAGGGCCTCGGGCGAGTGGAGGGTGATGGTGGTCTGGGAGGCGACAGTAACTTTCGAGTCTGGTGCACGGTAGACGTACCCTAGCAGTAGCGGGACGCCCGGGGCGAGGGCGACGAGCTCTAAGCCGTCGGGATAGTCGTACTGTCAGACCTTTTGCGGGGGGCGCATCTCGTAGGACTGCGGGTAGGCGTTGGCGTAGGGCTCCGGACGACGGCCGCTGGGGCCGGGCGGCGCGGACGCTGCAACGAGAGGGCTTGTAAGTTAATTGTTTATTTAGCGGTGATTTTTTTATCGACCGATAAAAATTCGAAATTTTAGAATAGTTCAATAGAAAAACTAAGGTAAGCCTGGAAGGACAACCTTTAAACAAATCAGCGTAAGCCCGAAATAAGTGTTAAGTGCGATAATATGTGTTAAGTGCGGTAATAGATGTCGCTGCCTAGGTAGCCTACATATAAATTCGAACTCCATGAGCAACATCTAGATGGCGCTGTACAAGCGAAGTATGAAAAGTTGAAGCGCCTT
>CAXARK010000287.1:0-24210 GCA_963971205.1 Aethes cnicana
AATAGTATTGCGTTTTCCATCAGGCTGGTCTATTCACATTGGTGTACTTTAAAGCGTCTATAAATCATCATCATCATATCAGCCCAAAGCTCGCCACTTAGACCGGTCCTGTGCCACTCGCTTCCACCGGATTCCCGCGACCTTCACGAGGTCGTCGCTCTATCTTGTTGGAGGCCTACCGACAGCTCGTCTCCCGGTTCTCGGACGCCACTCGAGAACTTTCCGGCCCCATCGGCCATCAGTCCTGCGAGAAATTGTGCCGCTCCCACTACCACCGAAAGGTTCACAATTCTTCCCTAAATATAACAAGAATAAAAAATAGGACTGGTGGTAGTCGTCTTGCTGTGAAATATCCCACTGATTTGCCACTCGTGACAAGTCAGAAAGATAAGATAAGAAAGATTTCTTTCATCTACTTCGAAAAACCTTGCAGTACAGCGCCGTCAGTCATAAATCATAATCATCATCATCACGCACAGATTCAGTAATTTGATAATGTCTCATATGACGTCATAAGTTTTCTTGCGATCCCGCAATTCAGTAGCGTTCTCGCCAACGTCCATACCACGTTGAAGACACCGGTTCTCGTCCGATCACCGAAGTTAAGCAACGTCGGGCGCGGTCAGTACTTGGATGGGTGACCGCCTGGGAACACCGCGTGACGTTGGCTTTTTGCTCATTTTTCTATTAAGATTTTTGTTCTCAGCGTCACAGAGTTTTTTTTTTGTTTTTAGGTGAGCGGCCTCACGACTGCCCAGAATGTGGGAAGACTTTTACTTGCAAGAACACCCTCAACGACCACTTGAGGATACACACAGGTTGCAAAACTGCATTATTTAGTTGAAAGTTCTCAACTCAATCCAATGCTTAATTTTTTTTTAAGTATTTGAATTTTTTGAAAATGTTACTGTTGGAATGTAGTACATTACGCATTATTGTAAATAAGTAGAACAGCAAATTAGATTTCATATAATTTTGGCCCGTCGGACTCGTGGTCACCCCGTTTTGCTACCCCAGGGTGACCAAGAGTACTTTTACTTACTTGTGGTTACCCTGCGTGGTGTGACTAACAATAAATGATAAAAACATAGGGCTCATGGTCCCACTGCTAGTGTTGGGAAATAATGACTTTGTCCTCTATTCCACTAAATTCAACTGGTAGTTCAATATAATATATATTACATATACGCGTGATATAATTAATATTTTTAAACAAGTCTTGGACCACATTAGTTTTACCGTGTCCACTGTTTTAAAATAAATGCAGTTCCAAATATGAAGAAAGTATTCGGTTTTCGGCAGAATCTTGATTGGACAGAATCGGCTTTGGGCAGAATCGTCTTATGGCAGAAAATGAACATTGTTGTTGTACCGGCTTTTTTGTAATCGCGTGAATCTTCGGTCGAATACACTCCTTTTTCCAAAGACGGCCACTTAGAAATTAAGTATGACGAAATGACAATGACTTAACGTCATCGCTATTCTGAAAGGTACCTATTTAGTAAAATATAACTGATTATATTGAATTACTGCTTTGTGACTGTACAACCACTAAAATGTCTGGTATCATTCCAGTAATTAATAATAATAACATAGCAACAACAATACTCCGGACACCTGAAATTGAAGGCGTTTGTGTTTTTCCAGCATGCCCCAGAAAAGACATGGGGGAAGTGTCTAAAATACTGAAGATAAATTTTTTATGCAAGCTGAATTTTCTGATATGCAGCGGAACGCATGTATGTCGTGAACATTGTACAGCCGGAGAAGAAGAGTGGACGGCTGTCCTCGAGTCCCCCGACAACCGCACAGATTTCGGCAGAAGCCATGCACAGGACATAGCAGACCTCCTCCGGTTTTCGTTGGAGATGATAAATGGTGTTGTGTCTCAAATGCTGTGCAATGTCATATAGAATGGTAGTTTTTGTTTAATTATAGTATTTGGTTTTTCAATGAAAACTTTTATTTATTCTCATATATTTACCTAAACCTACAAACCTAATAGCACCTGGTATTGCCGGTGACTGTATTACCCGTTTAGTAGGACCAATGCCCATACGACTTAATTCATTTATTGTAACAATCCTACTGATAGGACCACGGGCAAATAAAATTGCCCGAAATAGTCTATAATCATTATTTATTTATTTAACGCAAAATTTCCAAAAAATGGCCAAGAGTTATTTGTCCATGAAGCAGCTGCATCTGTGTAGTCAAGATAAAGTCGTCTCTTTCGTTTTCTATTTTTTTCCGTTCATTCATGCTGAAATTTGCTGTTTTATTATTAGTTAGGTCTACTTTCATATCATCACGTAGAACACTGAGTAATTTATTTATGGTCACATAGTTTTTGTTAATTTTTTTGTTTAAAACCGAATTGTAGCTTTCTGCCACATTATTGGTGCGATGGCGTTCGTTGCTGACACACCACTCTCTTATGCATTCATCACTTTTCAGCCACGTCCTCTTCATATACGCCATAAATGCGTTAACATTTTTGTTAGTTAGACCAGCACATTGCACCTGTATATACTCCCAACCGTCTTTTATTTTGTTCTCGGGCAACAGTGGAAGAGCGGTGCACAAACCTACAATACGTCGATAAAGCTTTGTTTTTATGCGTAAAAATTTAGCTTTTCGCCACAAACTGTTCGTGAAATGGTAGTAGCATTTTTTTATTTCGATTTTCGGGAAAATCATTCTAAGAGCATTCGATGTTGCTTCTTCAAAGTCTAGATGTATTTTTTCCGGTATCCATTCGGGAAATGTAACGTGCAACATATCAAACAAAGCGGAATACATGCTCTCTTTTTTGTTACTCATTAAGGCAAATACGAGTGGAACAACATTGGTTCTGAGCGATGAACTTCCCAAATCACCGTAAATAATAAATAATTGGTAGAATGGTTTAGGTGCACTTTTAAAAGTGCCGTCACAGAAATGTTCTTTCACTTCTCTTAATAAAGTTTTTGCTTCATCAGAACAGAACACCAATATTCTGGTATCATCGTAGTCATAATCAGCCGCTTTAAAATTGTTAAATGGTGCAGGTACTTGAACATCGCTTGGCTTAATAAATACAGTTTTGTCCATTTGCAGTTTACGTTTTCTAGCCGAATATAAGCTGCATTTAATATTGCGAAACGGAGGTACTTTAGTGACTAGGTGAATGCCTTTGTCATAAAGAGGTTTTATATTCTTTTTGTAAATATCAGGCATTGATTCCGCTGAAGTACCAGCCTCCTCCTTCATATGGTCTATTGTAACTAACCAGTTTGTCACTTGTCTAGTTATTAAGAAACTTAATAAATTAATTAATATTGAGGTTCGTGAGATTATCATAACTAAGCTGTCGGGAATCAAATTCAGAATTTTAGTATCCATAAAACTTGCTTAGTTAAATGTCTAGTAAAAATTAGTGACATCTAACGGGAAAGTTTGGAGTTGTTTGGTAGGTCTTGAAACATGGTCAACTTGGAATACGGGAGGTTTTTAGTTGAAGTATTGAGTTCAATGTTTAAACGCTAGGTGTCGCTGTGAGTAGGAGCATTGAGTTTCAAAAAACTTATTAGAGTGAGAGGGTATACATAATTCTCAAATCAATTAGAAATATAATTTATATAACATAAAATTACAGTAATTTATTAAAAGAGTTCATAATGTTTAATTTATTATTGGATTTTATTGTGTCTGGCTTCAGCGGTCGGCTTTCTTGACATTTTTCTAGATTCAAAAATTAGGAAAAGCTGGGGTTTTGAATTAGGAAAACAAAAGATTCGCGAGGAAACGTAATGTGGAGTGGGGAGGCAGTTTTCTTTGAAACGCGGAACGGTTCACATCTCCTTGGAGTTCCTTATTGGTAGTCATTGATTTTCATTTTAGTCTCTAAGTAAGTGGAGATTATTGTGGAATTCTTTGACTATTTACGTATCTCTTACTTGATTTATTATATATTGTTTAAAACTCCAGTGAGATTTGAATAGGACAAAAGTCGTGTCTTTAGGAGACGATAGCTTGGGTTGAAACGCGGCTTTGCCATGGGATATACGTACATTCAAGCTATTTATCCTACGTGGGGAAGGGTTAAATTCTAGGGGTAGGAGTGAACTGGTGCTCTGAGGCGAGTCCAGGGGTTGTGCATTATACGAAGAAGGGCCAACCTTAGTGCCTCCTGAGTTTGGGTGTGCATGTGTGATTTGGGAAGATCTCTCATGTTCAGTCGAATTTAGTCTTCTGTTTATATATTTATATTTTCACGCTCATCAACACAAGAGTCTGTTCTGTCACCCAGTCCAATTTCGGTCAGACTCGATCACACGGGTATAGGGTCTTAGGGTCAGGCACACAGGGAAGCAACCCATCCTGAAACTTTCATTTGAATTAATTTACATCACTCTTACGCATTTAAATGGGGAGCTGTGGGATGCAGCGAATGCTTACAAATCTTGAAAGTAAATGTAAATTACAATAGGAATATTAAAAAATCTGCCTAAGTTCTCTTGTCAATTCAGAGCTTAGGAAAGTAATCAGAATTGATGGATTGACTAACTAAATAGGATTCTTAATAAATCTACCAAAGTTCTCTTGTCAATTCAGAGCTTTGGAAAGTAATCAGAATTGATGGTTTAACTATCTAATTTTATAAGATACTGAGTAAATTTAAGACCAGACCTTTGAATGTGTCAGAATATTCTAAATTATTTATATTCAACAAGGAATGTTCAAGAAACTCTTCAGAGATTCTTGCCGGCTCTTCTCAGCAGTAAGTTTTTCCGAACCAGTGGTAGCTTCTAAACCAATCTAAAAGTTTATAAAGACTGCTTGAGTAATGACATATATTATGAATAAATAATTCTTGAAGTTGATCTTAGATTAAAACTTATAACAATTTTTTAATTCAAGTACTAGAAAGAAGTATTTGAAAACCTTTTACCTGATTAGCTATGATGAGATTTCAATCTAGCTTGGGAAATTACCCGAGGTAACAGCTTACGAAACAACGGATGGCACCTACCTCTAGCGATAATTGATAGTTCATTATAATATAATAAAATAATAAATCAAATATAAGATTTATCAGACATCTAGCAAGACAAAGCTATAGACTCATTTGTATGCAAGAAATAAGCTTTAATGTAAGATCAATAAGTCAAATATAATTCCATATTAAAGAAAATGAGTTAAGGAATTTAGAACCCTCTTTTCCCTTGTAAACCATACAAACCGAATGACATCACAAGACCTTAAAGCGAATATTCTTATTAATTATGGCTAGGGGTCTGTCCAGTAGTGGGTGTGGACCATAGGAATGGGTTTAGCCCACGTGGTAGCAACCACGGGAGCGGGGATGAGCTCCTTCCCTCCTTCAGAGGCCAAAGAACATTATGCTATAAAATCCAGTTGAATAAATGTTTATTTCAAAACAATGTTTGTTTACAAAATCTTAAAAGAACTGTCTGTACTTATTTACTCTTTGTCTTATCTAGCTATACTAATTAAGGAGTGACTACTCTGCCCTATTTAATCTATGACATAATTTGCATTACTAACTAAAATATTTTCTAACAAACATGAAGGCAGTAGGATCTTTATTTAATAGGAATTTGAATATTACTTGAGTTGGGTATTTGTACTGTTTCATGTTCTTTAAGGTAAAGTTTTAAATACGTAAATCATGACTAAAAGTACCTAGGTTATCAACGGTTCACAACAGTAGTCCTATTTCGTTATCACTAGACTTCATTGGCCATTCGTTTAGTTTTAGGTAGATATAATATAAAATTAATATGAGGTTGGGGGGGTTCGTTACAATTGGTGCCGTGACCAGGATAAGACCAATTGTACCCACTCCCCTAACCAAACTATGCCTAATACTAAAAACTACTATCCTGGTCACTATCACCAATTGTACTTGAATTTAGGTCAAAATGTTACGTCTATGATTAATCCTTTTAGCGATGTTTTTTAATAACCTATTGGAGTGTCCCACCGCTGGGCAAAAACCTCCCTTTTTTCCCGCCAGATGTCCGTTTGTCCGTTTAGCAATGTAACCTCCCTCTATAAATGACTGGCGAACAACAAATGATATGTTGTGTTCAGACGCGCGCCCGTGCTCGTGAAAGTGAACGTTGAACGTCGCTTTGATCGGCGAGCGTGTAAACGAAGCATCATGTCAAAAATACTTCTGACTGTTTGTGTATGGACCATTTTTACTTAATCTATTTTGCGACGACAGCGTCACTCAAATTTTGGTAACTAACAACTGGTACCACTCCTTAGTGTGTCTGTATTGAACATTGAGTCGCGTACCCAAGTTCCTTCTTAGTGTTAAAAATATAGGAAACTATCTTCTGTCCGCGATTTCGTCCGTACGGAATCTGATCACCGCGCTCCCGCAAGAACCACGCGCTCTCAGGATGGCGCATACTCTATCTCCATATCAAATTTCACTCATAAACCGGCCAATCACTTTGACGCGTAGTAAGGATAACAAACATACAAACACACTTTCACATTTATTATATTAAAATTGATTATTGAGAATTCACCATGAACCAGCAATAAATAGTACGAACACTGTCTTCACGAATTTTGTGACGCAAGTGTAAACTTGCCCTATTCAATTATGTGTAAACGCGCCTTTGTCTATGACTCAACTCCTTATAATCTATGGTGTGGTAACCATTTATATTATGTTGCTACTATTTATTTAAGAAAGATTCAAGACCCGAGTGATTTTGAATGTGTTATTATATGAAGTGCAATATGAAATGGAAAAGAGAATTTCCTTTTATTTAAGTTTTAGCTTCTATTAGTCCGACTACAACACAAGCTACGTCTATTTTCTCGTTTACAAAACGTGAAAATGTCGCCGACAAAACTTTTACATTACAACAAGCTCCACGCCGTGTCAATCTTCTGAGGTAAGACTATGTTATTATAATTATCACTAGGTAATCTGATTATTTACCTTACAACAATTAGCCTATTAAATGTTACGCATATTGAACTTTGACAACCAAAACAACTGGTTTTCTTTTTCCCAATTTTTTTTACAATACCGTGGAAAATAAGTTCCCGATATTAATAAAATAAATTCCTTTTGAGGTTTGAACCTCTAGCTAAATAAACCGCTAAGTTTTTTACATAAATTATGACTAAGTTTCTTTATTTCAATATACCTTTGTTTCAGATTATATTCACTGTTCAATGAAGAGAGTCTAAGAACCGACTTTGCATACGAAATTTCTAGAACCGAATTTCAACGTGACTCCAACAACTTCTAGCTAAAATGATGATTCTCCAATAAGATTCTAACAGGTAGCCTATCTTATTCAAATATCTTTATCACTCAAACTAGATATGCTGAATTTGTCATTATTTAAGTTGATTGCACAACAAGAAAATATTGAAGTAACTATGAAAGTGAAATTCTAACCAAATGTCATTCAATCAGATTTATTATTCAATTCAATGCAAAAATTCATTTCTGGCAAAGTCCATACCCAGCACCAGCAAATGAAGACCACATTATACCAACAATAGAACCATAGAATTACAAATTAAATCTAATTTCACATTCTTTTATTTTAGCGCTCCGGGTATCCCTAAAGTACTAAGACGTCCACCTTCAAGATCTCTGTACCATATGGAAATGATTACACCACCATAAAAATTTCAAGGACAAAGCCGCAGCTGAACAAATCTACAGACTAGAAATAGAATTTTTAGAAATAATACTTTGTATCTAAGCGTACAACAAAAGTTCTTGTACTCATAACTAAATAAACGGTTTCTTTTCCTCTTAAAAAAAAATATCTCATCATCATCATCATCATCATCATCATCATCGTCATCATCATCATCATCACAGCCGTTAGACAGACATCCTCTGCCGAACATAAGCCTCCCCCAAGGCGCGCCTCTCAGACCGGACCCGTGCCACTCGCATCCACCGCGCTCCCGCGACCCTCACAAAATCGTCACTCCATCTTGTTGAAGGCCTACCATCAACTCGTCTACCGGTTCGCGGACGCCACTCCAAGACTTATAAAGATCCTACCTGCCCCCAAGTGTTAAACTTTTAATTAGTTAAACAATTTGTAATCTTCCAGCAGAGATAAGTTATAAGATGAAAGTTATCACAATAGTTGCCGCGTTGTGTGCTGCGTGTTGCTGTAATAGTAGAGTCCTTCCTCAATCGCTAGACGTTCATTGGCCTTTCACACGGTTTAAATATTATCTATTATTGATAATTAAAAATAAATAAATAATAAAATATATTTATTTAATAAAAATTCATATAAGGGGGGGGTAGGTACAATTGGTGCCTAATGTCCAGGATAAGAGTTTTTAGTATTTGGTATAGTTTTGTTAGGGAAATGGCTCTTCGGGAGCACAATTGTTGCCTGTGAAAATGGAAAGTCATTGATTGTTTTTTAAAACTTACCTTGTTACTTTTACCCATTTAAACAGTAAATAACTTTCATCTTATAACTTATCTCTGCTGGAAGATTACAAATTGTTTAACTAATTAAAAGTTTAACACTTGGGGGCAGGTAGGATCTTTATAAGTCTTGGAGTGGCGTCCGCGAGTCGGTAGTCGAGCTGATTGGTAGGCCTTCAACAAGATGGAGTGACGACTTGGTGAGGGTCGCGGGAGCGCGGTGGATGCGAGTGGCACAGGTCCGGTCTGAGAGGCGCGCCTTGGGGGAGGCTTATGTTCAGCAGAGGATGTCTGTCTATCGGCTGTGATGATGATGATGATGATGATGATGATGATGATGATGATGATGATGAGATTTTTTTTTTAAGAGGAAAAGAAACCGTTTATTTAGATATGAGTACAAGAATTTTTGTTGTACGCTTAGATACAAAGTATTATTTCTAAAAATTCTATTTCTAGTCTGTAGATTTGTTCAGCTGCGGCTTTGTCCTTGAGATCCTTATGGTGGTGTAATCTTTTCCATATGGTACAGAGATCTTGAAGGTGGACGTCTTAGTGCTTTAGGAATACCCGGAGCGCTAAAATAAAAAGAATGTGAAATTAGATTTAATTTGTAATTCTATGGTTTTATTGTTGGTATAATGTGGTCTTCATTTGCTGGTGCTGGGTATGGACTTTGCCAGAAATGAATTTTTGAATTGAATTGAATAATAAATCTCAGATTGAATGACATTTGGTTAGAATTTCACTTTCATAGATACTTCAAAATTTTCTTTGTAGTGCATTCAACTTAAATAATGACATATTCAGCATATCTAGTTTGAATGATAGAGATAATTGAATAAGATAGGTTACCTGTTAGAATCTTATTGGAGATTCATCATTTTAGCTAGAAGATGTTGGAGTCACGTTGAAATTCGGTTCTAGAAATTTCGTATGCAAAGTCGGTTCTTAGACTCTCTTCATTGAACAGTGAATATAATCTGAAACAAAGGTATATTGAAATTAAGAAACTTAGTCATAATTTATGTAAAAAACTTAGCGATTTATTTAGCTAGAGGTTCAAACCTCAAAAGGAATTTACTTTATTAATATCGGGAACTTATTTTCCACGGTATTGTAAAAAAAATTGGGAAAAAGAAAACCAGTTGTTTTGGTTGTCAAAGTTCAATATGCGTAACATTTAATAGGCTTTGTTGTAAGGTAAATAATCAGATTACCTAGTGATAATTTTAATAACATAGTCTTACTTCAGAAGTTGGACACGGCGTGGAGCTTGTAGTAATGTAATAAGGTTTGCCGGCGACATTTTCACGTTTTGTAAACGAGAAAATAGACGTAGCCTGTGTTGTAGTCGGACTAATAGAAGCCAAAACTTAAATAAAAGGAAATTCTCTTTTCCATTTCATATTGCACTTCATATAATAACACATTCAAAATCATTCGGGTCTTGAAGCTTTCTTAAATAAATAGTAGCGACAAAAATGGATACCACACCATAGACTATAAGGAGTTGAGTCATAGACAAAGGCGCGTTTACACATATTTGAATAGGGCAAGTTTACACTTGCGTCACAAAATTCGCGAAGACAGTGTTCGTACTATTTATTGCTGGTTCATGGTGTATTCTCAATAATCAATTTTAATATTATAAATGTGAAAGTGTGTTTGTATGTTTGTTATCCTTACTACGCGTCAAAGTGATTGGCCGGTTTATGAGTGAAATTTGATATGGAGATAGAGTATGCGCCATCCTGAGAGCGCGTGGTTCTTGCGGGAGCGCGGTGATCAGATTCCGTACGGACGAAATCGCGGACAGAAGATAGTTTCCTATATTTTTAATCACTAAGAAGGAACTTGGGTACGCGACTCAATGTTCAATACAGGCACACTAAGGAGTGGTACCAGTTGTTAGTTACCAAAATTTGAGTGACGCTGTCGTCGCAAAATAGATTAAGTAAAAATGGTCCATACACAAACAGTCAGAAGTATTATTGACATGATGCTTCGTTTACACGCTCGCCGATCAAAGCGACGTTCAACGTTCACTTTCACGAGCACGGGCGCGCGTCTAAACCCAACATATCAATTGTTGAACGCCGGTCATTTATAGAGGGAGGTTACATCGCTAAACGAACAAACGGACATCTGGCGGAAAAAAGGGGAGTTTTTGCCCAACAGTGGGACACTCCAATAGGTTATATTAAAAAAACGTCGCTAAAAGGACTAATCATAGACGTAACATTTTGACTTAAACCCAAGTACATTGGTTATTCGTGCGAGGGCGTTGCGGGGCTGAAAAACGCTGTTTTGTGGTCTGCCTTTACACCTCTCGCCGGTTTTCGAATCTGTTGCCAGTAATATAAAAACTTAAGCTATGACTAGAATGGAAAATAAGAGTTTGAGAAACTGCTACTATTACTTTTACTACAGCCTATTTGCGTCCCACTGTTGGGCTTGGGTCTTCTCTAGTCACGGGAGGGTTTGGCTGTGGTTCTCGCGCGGGTTCGGTGCGGATTGGGGCCTTCACGCATATCTTTGAATTGTTTCGCTGATGCGTGCAGGTTTCTTCACGTTGTTTTTTCTCACCGAAAAGCTCAGTGGATGACTCGAATTGGATTTCGCTCAAGGTTAACTTGAAGGTGCGAGCCGGAATCGAACCTCGACCTTTTGCATGAGAGGCGGTGGGTAGAACCACTGGGTCACCACGGCTTAAGAAACATTCAAACAAAATTTATGTTAGGTATAGAAACTTAGATTGGTTTTAATCGGTGTTTTAACTAAATGTAATGTTGGCATTTAAACGGTTCATCAGATAGATTCAGGTAGGTTGCGGTCAGACACAGACTACAAAACGGACGTTCAAACAGTTTCTCTGAATTATAACTAGATGGCGCTGGCAGTGTCGAAATAAGAATAGATTCAAATTTTAGTTAGTAGAGAAATTATCTTGATTTATTATTAAGCTATTAATAAAGTTAATTTATAGATTATACAAGTTAATATAGGATATTTAATAAAATAAAACTTACATGTTGATTTACTAACACCATAAATTCAAGTTATAGGCTGTTGGAAGTATTTGGATAACAAAGGTCGAGGTAAAATAAAGAGTTTTATTCATGTCGAATGGTGGCTTCTACGAGACAGCCGTAGATTGGTCAGTACTTGGTCATTACGAGTTGTGTTGCCAATAAAATAAGAATGTAAAATATACGTTTGAATATAATTTTTTAATAATTTTCTTCAGAGTATGGGGATATTAATAAAGACATTTTAAAATAATAATAATAATATAAGTAATTGGAATTTTAATAGTTCAGATTAGTTGTGATAATTGCAGGAAATTGTGAACTTGGTGTCGTTTGGACATAATGAAAATGTTGACAGCTGTCAGTTGGACAAGTGGGAAAACGGTTTGGTTACAAGTAATATATAAAGTAAGAACTGAATACCTTTTATTACATTGGTAAAGGTCTCCTTTGGTGGACTGTGTTTGCATTTGGACAAGAGAGTTAGCACCGATGTGCAGGGATCTGAATATTATTTTAAAAAGGAATGGAAGGGTGTATAACAAGACAAAGTGAGTGAAGAGAGTCAGTTGTGAAAAGGAGTTTCTTATTGTACGAAGAGGTCATGATTTGAACACAGACTGGTAAGGGAGACTTAATTTATTAAAATTAAACCCGAGGGCATCACACGTAAACAAATGTTTCATTAAAAGGTATCTCTAGGAGTTAGGTTAAATACTCATGTCATATAGTCATATATGATATGATCATTAAGAGAGAAAGATTGAATTCTTCCTTCTAGTGAAACAATACTCTACCAGTAATATCACAATATTCTTCGGCACACACCACATGTCCGCATTAGACATGTCACAAGTTCCAGGATGTTTTGAGACTTGTGATTTTGATTCATTTTGAAGATAGAATATGGGAATGTGCAGGGAGGTAATAATATCTATATTAGCTTAGATTTTGAATTGGGAACCTCTATTGGTGAAATTATATTCTAATCGGAAATAAGCTGGATTGGGTTAACTAACTGGTAGAGATTTCTTCTAAACATGGATCTCACAAATCCATGGTCCACGGTTTAAAATCTGACTAGGAAATTGTTATTTCGCTGTATGTTATTCATTATTGTTGACAGAATGTTTTAGAGTTATAATCTCATTATTAAATGGTTTAAATACACAACACACAGAGAACAGAAGGGAATAATTTTAATAGATTATTTGTTTTTTTTATATTGTAAGGAATGATCTGCTCCGGTGTCAATTTGTAAATATTGACATCTTCACATATCATTGGGCAGGAATGTAACTAACCAGTTTGTCACTTGTCTAGTTATTAAGAAACTTAATAAATTAATTAATATTGAGGTTCGTGAGATTATCATAACTAAGCTGTCGGGAATCAAATTCAGAATTTTAGTATCCATAAAACTTGCTTAGTTAAATGTCTAGTAAAAATTAGTGACATCTAACGGGAAAGTTTGGAGTTGTTTGGTAGGTCTTGAAACATGGTCAACTTGGAATACGGGAGGTTTTTAGTTGAAGTATTGAGTTCAATGTTTAAACGCTAGGTGTCGCTGTGAGTAGGAGCATTGAGTTTCAAAAAACTTATTAGAGTGAGAGGGTATACATAATTCTCAAATCAATTAGAAATATAACTTATATAACATAAAATTACAGTAATTTATTAAAAGAGTTCATAATGTTTAATTTATTATTGGATTTTATTGTGTCTGGCTTCAGCGGTCGGCTTTCTTGACATTTTTCTAGATTCAAAAATTAGGAAAAGCTGGGGTTTTGAATTAGGAAAACAAAAGATTCGCGAGGAAACGTAATGTGGAGTGGGGAGGCAGTTTTCTTTGAAACGCGGAACGGTTCACATCTCCTTGGAGTTCCTTATTGGTAGTCATTGATTTTCATTTTAGTCTCTAAGTAAGTGGAGATTATTGTGGAATTCTTTGACTATTTACGTATCTCTTACTTGATTTATTATATATTGTTTAAAACTCCAGTGAGATTTGAATAGGACAAAAGTCGTGTCTTTAGGAGACGATAGCTTGGGTTGAAACGCGGCTTTGCCATGGGATATACGTACATTCAAGCTATTTATCCTACGTGGGGAAGGGTTAAATTCTAGGGGTAGGAGTGAACTGGTGCTCTGAGGCGAGTCCAGGGGTTGTGCATTATACGAAGCAGGGCCAACCTTAGTGCCTCCTGAGTTTGGGTGTGCATGTGTGATTTGGGAAGATCTCTCATGTTCAGTCGAATTTAGTCTTCTGTTTATATATTTATATTTTCACGCTCATCAACACAAGAGTCTGTTCTGTCACCCAGTCCAATTTCGGTCAGACTCGATCACACGGGTATAGGGTCTTAGGGTCAGGCACACAGGGAAGCAACCCATCCTGAAACTTTCATTTGAATTAATTTACATCACTCTTACGCATTTAAATGGGGAGCTGTGGGATGCAGCGAATGCTTACAAATCTTGAAAGTAAATGTAAATTACAATAGGAATATTAAAAAATCTGCCTAAGTTCTCTTGTCAATTCAGAGCTTAGGAAAGTAATCAGAATTGATGGATTGACTAACTAAATAGGATTCTTAATAAATCTACCAAAGTTCTCTTGTCAATTCAGAGCTTTGGAAAGTAATCAGAATTGATGGTTTAACTATCTAATTTTATAAGATACTGAGTAAATTTAAGACCAGACCTTTGAATGTGTCAGAATATTCTAAATTATTTATATTCAACAAGGAATGTTCAAGAAACTCTTCAGAGATTCTTGCCGGCTCTTCTCAGCAGTAAGTTTTTCCGAACCAGTGGTAGCTTCTAAACCAATCTAAAAGTTTATAAAGACTGCTTGAGTAATGACATATATTATGAATAAATAATTCTTGAAGTTGATCTTAGATTAAAACTTATAACAATTTTTTAATTCAAGTACTAGAAAGAAGTATTTGAAAACCTTTTACCTGATTAGCTATGATGAGATTTCAATCTAGCTTGGGAAATTACCCGAGGTAACAGCTTACGAAACAACGGATGGCACCTACCTCTAGCGATAATTGATAGTTCATTATAATATAATAAAATAATAAATCAAATATAAGATTTATCAGACATCTAGCAAGACAAAGCTATAGACTCATTTGTATGCAAGAAATAAGCTTTAATGTAAGATCAATAAGTCAAATATAATTCCATATTAAAGAAAATGAGTTAAGGAATTTAGAACCCTCTTTTCCCTTGTAAACCATACAAACCGAATGACATCACAAGACCTTAAAGCGAATATTCTTATTAATTATGGCTAGGGGTCTGTCCAGTAGTGGGTGTGGACCATAGGAATGGGTTTAGCCCACGTGGTAGCAACCACGGGAGCGGGGATGAGCTCCTTCCCTCCTTCAGAGGCCAAAGAACATTATGCTATAAAATCCAGTTGAATAAATGTTTATTTCAAAACAATGTTTGTTTACAAAATCTTAAAAGAACTGTCTGTACTTATTTACTCTTTGTCTTATCTAGCTATACTAATTAAGGAGTGACTACTCTGCCCTATTTAATCTATGACATAATTTGCATTACTAACTAAAATATTTTCTAACAAACATGAAGGCAGTAGGATCTTTATTTAATAGGAATTTGAATATTACTTGAGTTGGGTATTTGTACTGTTTCATGTTCTTTAAGGTAAAGTTTTAAATACGTAAATCATGACTAAAAGTACCTAGGTTATCAACGGTTCACAACAGTAGTCCTATTTCGTTATCACTAGACTTCATTGGCCATTCGTTTAGTTTTAGGTAGATATAATATAAAATTAATATGAGGTTGGGGGGGTTCGTTACACTATCGACATCGCTAAGTCGTTTTTGGCGTGATTTGGCTTACAATCCACGGTGTGGTCGACATGTTTTACAATTTGATCATCCTAGAAAACGGCAAAAGATAGAGATACTTAAATGGCATTGTATTTTATTGAACAAGTGAGCTAATACGTCACATAATAATAATAATAATAATATAGCCTTTAGACCGAACTCCATTTCTTCGATTGTTTCGTTTCTTTAAAGTATGTCAAGTTGTTCGGTGTGCCTTCTGGCAAAGGCCTCCTCCAGCTCCTTCCATTGTCCCCTATCTGCCGCCACTCTTGTCCAGAGAGGGCCCAAAGTCATCTTTAGGTCATCCTCCCATCTCTTTGCTTTGCGCCCTCTGCTCCTGTGGCCATCTCTAGGGTACCATTCTGTCGCTCTTTTGCTCCATTTTTCTTCTTTGCATCTGAGCATATGTCCAGTCCATCTCCATTTGAGTTGGTCGATGCGTGTTAGGATGTCTGTTAGCTTAGTTTTGTCTCGTATGTCTATGCTCCTGACTTTTTCTCTTAATTTTATTCCAAGGATGCTCCTCTCCATGGATCTCTGGCATCTTGCTAGTCTCTCCCTGTGAAGTTTGGTCAAAGCCCAGGTCTCACAGCCGTATGTGATGCAGGGGAGGATGCAGGTGTTGAAGGTCTTTCTCTTGATTCTTAAGTTCAGTTCTTTGTTCTTCATGATCTCTTTCAAGACCCAGAATTTCTTCCATCCTGTGGCAATTCTTTTATTTATTTCTTTGGACATCTGGTCACTGGGCGATATTATCTGTCCTAGGTAAACATATTCCTTTACATATTCTAGTGTTTTTCCGTTTACGGTTATATCTACTTCTACAGAGTTTGTCATCATTCTTGTTTTCGACGAGTTCATTTCCAAACCAACTTCACTGCTTCTATCTGCCAGGGCCTGTATCATGGCTTCCAGTTTTCTTGGGTTCTCTTCTAATATAATCAGGTCATCGGCGAATCTCAAGTGGTTTAGTCTTGATCCGTTTATGTTTAGTCCTACGTCGTCCCATTGAAGTTTTCTAAATATTTGTTCGAGGACTGCTGAGAACAGCTTGGGTGAGAGTGGGTCGCCTTGCCGGACTCCTCTATCAATTGGGAAGGCATTTCCTACGGATTCTAGCTTAATGTTGGCCTTGCTCTCTCTGTAAATGTTTCTAATGATGTTTATATATGGTTTTTGAATCCCCTGCTCTTTCAAGCTTTGCCAAACAGATTCATGATTCAGGCTGTCGAAGGCTTTTGAGTAATCTATGAAAGCCAGGTAAATGGGTTTGTTGTATTCGTTGTATTTTTGTATGAGTTGTTTGACTGTGTGTATGTGGTCAATTGTGCTAAAATTCTTCCTAAAACCTGCCTGTTCCATTGGTTGGTTGTCATCAAGTCTA
This sequence comes from Aethes cnicana, assembly GCA_963971205.1. Taxonomy (NCBI): domain Eukaryota; kingdom Metazoa; phylum Arthropoda; class Insecta; order Lepidoptera; family Tortricidae; genus Aethes; species Aethes cnicana. The sequence continues at coordinate 16,738 of CAXARK010000287.1, forward strand.
GTTGTTACTCTGTCCAGAATTATTTTCGCAAAGATCTTGTATACATTGGAGATGAGGGATATGGGCCTATAGTTTCCAATATCATCCTTTGCTCCTTTCTTGTGAATAAGTATAATGTGCGATTCTGCCCATTGGATCGGGATGTTGCCGGAGTATAGGATTTCGTTGAAGATCTTTGTCAGAATTGGGCTTAATTCTTCAGCCGTCCCTCTCATAACTTCGTTCGGTATTCTGTCAGGGCCAGGCGCTTTTTCGATCTTTTGGCTTTTTATAGCCTTTCCAACTTCTGAGAGTAATATTCCTGGTATATCCTCGCCATCGTCTTTATTGTTTACTTGTATGATACGTCACATACCTAGTTCATAGATGTCGTCGCTACAGAATTCTACAGGACCACTCGCGATTTCAAGTTTGGAGAGAATTACTACTAGTCCTAAGATAGTACGATTGTCAACTGGAGTGTATATGATGCAAAGGACAAGGTACCTATTGAACTACTGACTTACCTCGACAGTGACAGTCACCGACCCCGTACATTTAAGTTTTCGGCGTTGACTACAAAACCATAAAATAGTTTGGTTTGAATACATTTTATGTTTATGATATTGGTATCCATTGCTCAACAGGACTTCACCACGCTTTCTTTTAATTCTTGTACCCATTTTCGAGTATTTTTATCCTAATTTCAATAGCAATCTGACAAATCCAAATGACAACTTACGTGCCATTAATACATAAGGAGTTACTTCAATAAGTATTTATCAAGGAGTTTGAAAGTACTACACATTGACGTAAATAATATTTTATCTAGTTAAAGGGCACTTCACTATCTACGATTGAGTCAAGTACGATCCTTTCATAACTAGGGTAACCACGAGTAAGTAAAAGTACTCTTGGTCACCCTGGGGTAGCAAAACGGGGTGACCACGAGTAGGTATAGAATTTTGGTAACGTTTTCAAAATTCATTCATTGATTCATTACTGTGATTCTGGAATTTCGGGAAGTGACGACACATAACATCGTTAGCAGTGTTATTATGATCGCGTATTTCGAGTCAGCTGTCGCCAACGTCCATACCACGTTGAATACACCGGTTCTCGTCCGATCACCGAAGTTAAGCAACGTCGGGCGCGGTCAGTACTTGGATGGGTGACCGCCTGGGAACACCGCGTGACGTTGGCTTTTTGTTTGGCGAGTACATTTTTAGATCGATATTCTCATCATAAAGTATAGGGTTCCGAAGTTGACGATGCCCACAGTACCTTTCTAAGACTTATTAGCATCTAGCTAGCATGTGGTATGACGTGCCCGCCCGACGCCCCGCCGCTCGAGAAAAATCATTGGTTTTTTAATCTTTTTATAAGTTGGCAGACTATTACTCGTAAGTTTGTACAGCCTACTTAGCTGTGATAGTTTTCCTTTCAACTACGTTATATATGCCACAACCGTGATTTTTTTCAGCCATCCAAATACCTACCACCATTTAGCTGGCAGGGGGGGGGGGGGACACGTGACTCTAACAAAAAATAGCACTTTAAAGCTTAATATTTCACAAACGCATCACTAAACCAAAAAATGGTTTGAACAAACCCACAATATTTTTTAAAGACCTATTCAACGATATACTGCACATTGGGTACGCAAGAAAAAAAAAATTACATCCCCACTTTACGAGTAGGGGAGGTAACCTATAAAAAAAAATTCAAAATTTTATTGTACCACTTTGTCAGCGTAACTAATATGTATATTCATGCCAAATTACAGCTTTCTAGAACTAAGCATCTTCGAGCAATAGTGCGGACAGACGGACGGACGGACGGACGGACGGACGGACGGACGGACGGACGGACATGGCGAAACTATAAGGGTTCCTTGAGGACTTCGGAACCCTAAAAAGCAAGACTCATTGTCACGTTCCGCCTGAGCCGAACGTGCAAGCGAGAGCGCGGAACAAGCGATAGGGAGGAACGATCGGCCTATGCGTGACGTTATCACGTAATATTATCGCCCGTGAACCGACTTTACAGACAACCAATTTTATTTTGTTATGGATTTATTTTCTGCCTCTAACTAAGCTATGGACTATCCTCGACATTCCGCCGTTGGTCTACGTTGCCGTATTATTTGTTACAGGAGTGCAGTTATACTTTGTAAAATGTTTCATTGCCTAAAACTGACAAACTAACGAACTACTACTACTACTACAGCCTATTTTGCGTCCCAGTGCTGGGCACAGGCCTCCTCTCATCACGAGAGGGTTTGGGCTATAGTCCCCACGCGGGCCCAGTGCGGATTGGGGATTCACACACATCTTTGAATTACTTCGCAGATGCGTGCAGGTTCCCTCAAGATGTTTTCCTTCACCGAAAACCTCAGTGGTAAATTCAAATTGAATTTCGCACATAAGTAAACTTAGAGGTGCGAAGCGGAATCGAACCCCCGACCCTCTGCATGAGAGGCGGTAGGTCGAACCACTAGGCCACCACGGCTTATTCACTAACCGACTGCCTGATGTTAATTATCATTGTTCACGAAACGAATGTAGATACATACGTGCGCCGTAGCGTGCTGAGCTGCTTTTATTAATGACTATTGAGCTTACTCAGACTTATCCCACCTGAGGGGGAGGCCTGTGCCCAGCAGTGGGACGTAAATAGGCTGTAGTAGTAGTAGTAGAGTAAGTAGCAGTCCAAACTCGAAGGACCATGAATTTAGATTCCGTGACGTATTGCCTTTATGTTTCCATCAGGCGTCAACGCTCGTGCGCGTATTAGATTTTGTAATGTCTATTATTTTCTCCCAGGCGTCAAACCCTACATCTGTCCAGTCTGCGGCAAACGTTTCGCGACAAACAAGCTGTCTTCCCACATGCTATCCCACACGACAGCGCGGCCGCACGCATGCGCCGTGGTCGGCTGTGCGCGTGCGTTCAAGTCGCGCCGCGCGTTGACGCTGCACGCCGCCACGCACGCGACCAACCGACGCGTATACGCGTGCGCGGTGTGCGGGGTCCGGTACAATCATAAGCAGTCGCTGAATAAGCATGTCAAGAAGCAACATGGTGAGGTGAGGAATTATTATCTCACTAATATAATAAAGCTGAAAGTTTATTTGGATGTTTGTTACTCAATCACGCTAAAACGGATCGATCAATTTGCATGAAAGTGGTAGGTTACCTTTTATCCCGGAAATTCCGGAAAAATCCCCGAAACTCATTAGAGGGACCCCGGAAGAGGACTTTGGATAGAAATCCCGGAAATCCTACAAATCCCGGGAATCCCGTAATCCCGGAAAAGGTTTTAAAAGTATCCTGGAAAAAGGTTGAGTTCCCTGCAGACGACGTCGCGGGTAAAAGTTCGTCCTTAATATAAAGGTAGAGGTAGACCGAAAATCAATCAATCAATCAAATTATTTATTTGGCTTTTAAACATTTTTAGAAAAAGATGTGGATGCATTGGGTGAAAGAGTATATAGTGAGAGAGACCTACGTAACGTAATATGGGATAATGGGAAAGAATATGATCAATATTGGGAATTGAATTCTTAACTTCTACTCCTAACTACCTATTATCACCCCGAGTAGAATTTTTTTTCAGAATTAAATTTTTTTTCGGCCTATCAAACAGTCTCCGTCCTCCGTACATCATTTTTATCTCAATCAGTCCTTTGATTTTTGAAAATATAACATAGAACGTGCTACTTTTGCTGTGGTATGGATATACTGCTGTAATGAACATATTCACACATGGATTCAATATTCAATACTTTTTTTTTTTTTTTTTTTTTTTTTTTATTTATTACTAAAAACATGAGATACAATTATAAAAGCAAAACATTGCTCCACAAAACTGCTTTCGCAGTTTGACTGCAGAGTCAAGTAGGTAATCTATTACTCACTAATAATTAAATACTAGGTAAATACTCATAATAAGTTAACCAAATAATTATGTAGTTTTCTTTTAAAAGTACCCTTACTTTGCTCGTGTCTAATATCTGAGGGCAAGCTGTTGAGGAAATACGGCAAGCGCTTGCGGAGACATCTATCTCCATAGTAGTTGGTTACCCTCGGCACAACATACTTGCCATCAGACACTGACCTTGTAAGACAAGCAGGGTTTTTATGCAACTCCAGGAGATCCTACATCCATGTGTTACAGGTATTTAGATCAGCCAATAAGCATGCCATAATTGTTGGGTACATTTTCTCATTACGAAAAGGTCGCGTGAAAGAATGACATCTATCCGTTCAATTTTAAAATCGTCCGTTTACAATATTTTTTATTTATTTATTATTACAAAAATGACACTTACAGCTAGAGCCAGTCATGACATTAAGGTTAAAATATTACCCACCTGGTTAGTTTTTATATTTTATATTTAATAGTATTCTATAGCACTGTTTACTTTTTCATTTCAGAAATCACCCGTTACAAATGGCGCCCGAATTAATCACCAATAAGCCAAATAAAACACACGGCCAAAGTATAAACCAAAGAGTTATGAAATAATAAATTATTTACGCATGAGTGATTCTGGTAATGTCAGGTGAGTAGGCAAAAGCCGTGCAAATCGTGTGACCGAGAATTTGTCGCGGTCAAGGGCGAGCTAGGCAAAAATAAATGTGCACCAATCATAATCAATGTTCAAATATTTGAACTCTAAGGAAAAGTGGAATTGTGTTGGATTGATTGTGTTCGAATAAATAAATGATGTTTTATGCAACTGTAGGTTTATTTTGAGAGTAATATTCGCCAGGCAAGATATCACACAGGAAATCTAATTTAGAGGTTAAAGTTAAAAGTAATACAAAGTAATATATACTGAAATGATGCCTGTCACAAGGTACATGCGCATGTATTTTATTATTGAACTCTTTATACATCAGCATAATACATTCCTTGTACGTCATACGCCCACCTGTAGACGAGCTTTCGTTAGGCTGTAGACGACCTGGTCAAGATTGCGGGATTGCGGTGGATGCGAGTGGCACATGACCGGTCTGAGTGGCGACTGGCGAGTCTTGTGGGAGGCCTGTGTCCATCACTGGACGTGTTATGGATGATGACGCTTTGTATGACACAGTAATATAATGAGATATAACAGCAGTTTTATATTGACTTTATGTCACAGATCGGATCCTGCTGGAGAAATTCATGTAACTTTACATTGTTATGGGCGATTTCAGGCTACTTATTTGGTAATTGTACCATTTGGTTTCAGTCGAGGTCAGCTAAAAAGTACATAATGTGCAATAAATATTGAATAACACCTTAAAAGGCGCACGACAAAAGATTTAGAATTTAAGTTCATGTAAGCCCCACTTGTACCATGCCGCTAACCTCAGGTTAGCCTCTTAACCCACGTCAAATTCGTACAAATAAATCTGAGTTAAGCGACCCGACCCGAGGTTATAGCGGCTTGGTGCGAGTGGGGCTAAGAAACTTAAAAGAAATCAGACTTATTTAATTAGAAAGTTTTAAAATTTGCTACAAATGTCATCTATCTTCAATCAACAACGTATCTATTTCCTTGCCTTCGATACTAGGCAGGCAGCATATACCTACGAGTGATACGTATTCGAACGACGTCACGATCTTAGATTCGGTTCCACAGCGACAAAGGGCCGGGGGTTGCACAAGCTGCACTTTTTGCCGCGCCAACCTTGCCCGCGGTGCAACTAGGCCATTGCACTCCGCGAAACTTGTCGCTTTTTCTATTTCATCTCACCTTCACCCACTGAGGCCGTTCCGCGCCCGGCTAATCGCATTTCACGCGAATCGCACCAATGAAATCAAACCGATAGATTTTCGAAACGCTTTATTAAGAAACCTAAATTACAATTCGCTTATTTCTAAGTATAAAAATAATGTTTAACAATGCGCAGCTTTACAAACTAGGGATCACATTTGGATTGTGCAACAGACGTCGCCGCAGCGAGGAATAAATAACAAGGATTATGGCAGATGCTCGTTGAGCGGGGGCGGTTATTTTCAAGATTTACTTTTGCTAGGACGAAGCGGGCGCGGGTCGTCTTGCCTTACGTTGGTAGCGCGTAGGAACTTGCTCTCGTACCCACTCTCGCGAACGCGCGCGTTTGGACTTAGTCTGTCCGTTCGCTCGCGCTCGTCTGATCTCTCGTCTTCGCTTGCGCGCTCCCTGTCCTCGCCCTCCCGTTCAGCATCATCTGCTAACCTCTCCCTGTCCTCCCTCAACCGTTCTCTCTCGTCTGTTCTCCCCGAGTCGTTATCATCCAACTTCTCATCCTCGCCTTCTCTCTCCGGATCTTCTTGCAACTTCTCGTGATCGTCCAAGAAGTAAGAATCTTCGCTCTCTCCTTGCTCGAGTCGCGCTAAATCTGCGTCTTTTGTTGGAGGTGCTACTGTCAACTGACGGAAATGCTTCTCTTCATCGGAGATTGGTAGTTTGCGACCGTAGTAGTCGTAGTCGCCGGCGGCGTAAGCGTCGTCGACAGCTCGTGTGCGGCGTGACTTCTTACGGCGGCGTCGCGGTGGCTCTGTACGCGGCGCTGGGATGGAATTTTCGCCGTCCGTGTCCTCTTCTGAAACCTCAGATTCACTCTCTCCGCTCTCCTCATCTCGGTCGGGTCGTTCAGGCCGGCCGCGGTTGAGTTTCCTCGGCCGCTTCTCGCGGTAGATCGGAGGAACCCTTACTGTGACGGTGTCAATCTGGCCTGGGTTGTGCTCCGTGGGCGGCAGCACGCGTGGTCTTAGCTGCCGTCGCGGGTCTTCGGTCGTGGTCGTAGACTCCGCGTCCTCTTCGGGTTCAGCCGGGACTTGCTCTCCGCTATGGTTTTGCACTCGATCGTCCGCTCGCCTCTGAATCTGCTCAGCGAGGTCCCGATCTCCGAAGTGCACGTTGCGATAATCATTAGCCGGAAGCTTCTTCTTTTTCTTAAGCTTGATCTGGGGTGGAGGTTTCTGCTTCTGCTCCCAAAAGGCGTCAACAGCAGTGCCGAATTCACGGACCGCTTTAGCGCGGTCGCGGGACTCCTGAGCGTCTTCATAGTCGTCGTAAGCGGGTGCCTCGTCGGATTCCTCGTCGTAGGCGAGGTAGTCGTCGGCCCGTCCGCGTGCCTCGTTGGCGTCGACGGTGCGGACTCGGTGCTGCTGCCCGTCGCGTAGTACGAAGGCGTCGACGAAGACGCGTGGGGTCCGAGCCGGCTCGCGAGCTGGCAACCTCGCCGCGCGCGGCTCGATAGCCACCGGCGCCACCTCCTCTTGCTCCTCCAGCTCTTCAGCCGCGGGCGCGACTGCTATAGGAGCTGGGGTAGCCGGGACCCTATTGAAATTGAACTGGAGTCGGAAGTTAGATTGTATCGTGTCTGCATCTGCTTTCGGTGGCGGCGGCGGTGGCGCGCAAGGTGATGGAGTGGTCGGGTTAGCGCGAGGTTTGGCACATGGTGGTGGTGGAGGTGGTGGCGGTGGTGGCGGCGGTGGTGGTCGGGGTTTAGG
>CAXARK010000288.1:0-19230 GCA_963971205.1 Aethes cnicana
TGTGTGTTTGTTTCTTCTAAGAAGATTTAAACCGGAACTGAAGAAAACCTGTTCTGCGCAACTAAGGTTTGAATAACATTGGATCTTCTGATAGTATGTTATGTTGAGGATTTTAATTTTTTTAATTTATTTTCATTAATAAAAATACAGAGGTACGTTCTTGTGTGTTGCAAACCTCATTACTGCCAAAGTTGCGTTCTGTTTTGATATTGATCTTCTATGTTGCGGACAAGTGCCCATTCCTATTCAAACCTAGCAATACTTATTTCAACGACAGTACCTTCCCTTGTTGCCTGATTTCCGGATACCTTTGGCGCAACCCGTGTATTAAAGCCGGTATTATCCTCGTGGTAGGTCAGAAGCAGGCAGACGAGAGTAGCAGTAGCAAGGACGTCAGAGAAGATAAGGAGCCGGCGCTGGATCGAGCACTGCAGGCCGATATGGACGAATTCTTAGAGGAATGCTTCAAGGAGGGCAGTCTGGTAAGGCTCCGTTGATTCAAGCACAGTTTATGAACGTCGTTAAAAACGGCCGCCGAGCTGTCATTTCATACAGAAAGATAAAAAAAATTGGTATGGAGACAGTTTGGGACCCTAGGAATAACATAGGCTACTTTTTATCCCGGGAAAACGCAATGTTCCCGCGGGAACGCGATAACCGAATCCCACGGGGACGAAGCTAGTTTCCTCTAAAGACGACTAAATACCTACATTTAGGAGTAAGGTAGCTTGTTTAGTGACTGTCTTAATTCTTTAATGGCTATCGGCTAAACCTGTAGCGTTAAGAAGGTAGAAGAAGAAGAAGAATCATTTATTTGCCAGAACATTTACACAAGGTGATATTTCGCGTGTATTAGGTTAGAATGTTCTGTCGAAGAATCGACATGCAAATCTTTATACATTTACAAAAAAAAAAAAACTTTTTATAATCAATAAATTCTTTAAAACAATTCGTTTCTAGAAATTTACTGAGACCTGTAACAAATTTTGTGCCATTTAATGCCTGATTTCATTTGGTAGCGAATTATACAAGAAAATACACATATAATAGGCATTTCTTCGGTACACATCGGAGCGACATTGCGATTGATATAACAAATTTACATATTGAGCTCTTTTGTGGCCTCCGAATACGTCACTGAATTTCTTAAAACAATCTGGATTGGTTTTAATAAAAACACATGCTTTTTTTATATACATACACGCCAAAGGCAAAATACAGAGCTTCTTAAATATAGATCGGCAACTGTCTGTAATCCAGGCGTTAACAATAGCTCGCACACACTTTTTCTGAATTTTGAAAACTTTTTCAACATCTACAGAATTTCCCCATATTAGCAGGCCATAATTCAGTGCAGACGACACATATCCATAATAGTCTGTTATGGCTGCCACAATTGACAGGGTATTCCTGAGTTTTCTTAGTGCAAATATGAATCTATCTATTCTTGAACATAGACTGGAGATGTGGAACTTCCAATTCAAGTTTTCATCAATATTTATGCCTAAGAATCTAGCTACAGTACTTTTTTCTATACCGTCATTATTATACTTAAGATTCAGGTCCACTGGATTAGATTTGTATGAACAAAATTGCATAAATGTAGTTTTAGTAATGTTAACATGAAGATTGTTATTGTTTATCCAATTTATTACTCCTGTTAGAGCATTATTAACATCTGATTCATATGTATCAACTTTATTTCCTTTTACAATGACTGTCGTGTCATCTGCAAATAATATACTTTTATGTGTTGTGGCACTAGGAAGATCGTTTATATAAAGTAAAAACAAAAGTGGGCCCAAATTACTTCCTTGGGGCACTCCGACCTTGTTCATCCGAAATTGAGATCTATATGTTTTATTAAAAACAAGTTTATTATTTACTATAACTACTTTAGATATTGCAGTACACTGCTGCCTGTTATTAAGGTAACTTACAAACCAGTCAAGTGCGATGCCTCTGATTCCATAGAACTCCATTTTAGATAGAAGTATGTTATGGTCAACAAAATCAAAAGCTTTGCTCATGTCAAGGAAAATTGCCATTACAGGTAATTTGCTATTCAAAGCTTCAGTAACACATGAGATAAGGTTAAAACAAGCAAGCTCAGTTGAACGGCCCTTTCGAAATCCGTATTGTTCCGGGTGCAATATATCATGCTTAACTAAATAATTCGTTAGTCTTATGCACATTGCCTTTTCAATTACCTTTGAAATTACGGGAACAATAGTTATAGGTCGATAATTATTTGGATCATTACGATCCCCTTTCTTGAATAGGGGTTTCACTATTGAAAGTTTTAACTCATTAGGGAACTTACCATTGATAAATGAGAGATTTATAATGTGAGAAAGCGGTGGACTTATATATACAGCTATCTCTTTGAGAATAATGGTAGTTATACCATCGTAACCACACGCTTTACTATTGCTTAGTGACATAATGTTTTTATAGACTTCCTTTTCATCCACGGGACTTAAAAACATCGATGAGGGATGATTAATCATGTTGCATTTATCATTTAAACGTTTAGAAGTATTTAAATTAGTAATGTATATAAAATAATCGTTTAAAGTATTACATATGTCGGTAGTAAGGATAGTCGGTAGATAGGAGTAGTAAGGATCCTCGCTGTTTTTCGGCACTCTGTTTTGTCTTGTCGGAGTGTTTGTCTGTGTGTATTATAGGTCTTTGACAATATTTTTGTTAAATTAATTGGAATAATGGGTTAAGTTTAAATTTACATCTTGTTTCCAGGATTCGTTCTGCCAAGTACTATACATGTATCTGTCGGAGGGCGTTCCCGTGAACTGCGCGCAGTCCCGCACCGGCCGCACCGGACTCATGGCCGCCGCGCAGCACGGCCTCCCCGACACCGCCCGCCAGATGCTGCAGATAGGTACGCACACACACACACACACACACACACAGTCCCGCACCGGACTCATGGCCGCCGCGCAGCACGGCCTCCCCGACACCGCCCGCCAGATGCTGCAGATAGGTACGCACACACACACACACACACACACACAGTCCCGCACCGGACTCATGGCCGCCGCGCAGCACGGCCTCCCCGACACCGCCCGCCAGATGCTGCAGATAGGTACGCACACACACACACACACACACACACAGTCCCGCACCGGACTCATGGCCGCCGCGCAGCACGGCCTCCCCGACACCGCCCGCCAGATGCTGCAGATAGGTACGCACACACACACACACACACACACACACACAACAAGTCCCGCACCGGACTCATGGCCGCCGCGCAGCACGGCCTCCCCGACACCGCCCGCCAGATGCTGCAGATAGGTACGCACACACACACACACACACACACACAGTCCCGCACCGGACTCATGGCCGCCGCGCAGCACGGCCTCCCCGACACCGCCCGCCAGATGCTGCAGATAGGTACGCACACACACACACACACACACACACACACAACAAGTCCCGCACCGGACTCATGGCCGCCGCGCAGCACGGCCTCCCCGACACCGCCCGCCAGATGCTGCAGATAGGTACGCACACACACACACACACACACACACAGTCCCGCACCGGACTCATGGCCGCCGCGCAGCACGGCCTCCCCGACACCGCCCGCCAGATGCTGCAGATAGGTACGCACACACACACACACACACACACACACACACACACACACACACAGTCCCGCACCGGACTCATGGCCGCCGCGCAGCACGGCCTCCCCGACACCGCCCGCCAGATGCTGCAGATAGGTACGCACACACACACACACACACACACACAGTCCCGCACCGGACTCATGGCCGCCGCGCAGCACGGCCTCCCCGACACCGCCCGCCAGATGCTGCAGATAGGTACGCACACACACACACACACACACACACACACAACAAGTCCCGCACCGGACTCATGGCCGCCGCGCAGCACGGCCTCCCCGACACCGCCCGCCAGATGCTGCAGATAGGTACGCACACACACACACACACACACACACACAGTCCCGCACCGGACTCATGGCCGCCGCGCAGCACGGCCTCCCCGACACCGCCCGCCAGATGCTGCAGATAGGTACGCACACACACACACACACACACACACACACACACACACACACAGTCCCGCACCGGACTCATGGCCGCCGCGCAGCACGGCCTCCCCGACACCGCCCGCCAGATGCTGCAGATAGGTACGCACACACACACACACACACACACAACAAGTCCCGCACCGGACTCATGGCCGCCGCGCAGCACGGCCTCCCCGACACCGCCCGCCAGATGCTGCAGATAGGTACGCACACACACACACACACACACACACACACACACACACACACACACAGTCCCGCACCGGACTCATGGCCGCCGCGCAGCACGGCCTCCCCGACACCGCCCGCCAGATGCTGCAGATAGGTACGCACACACACACACACACACACACACACACACACACACACACACACACACACGTCTGTGAGCAGAGCTTAACTCGACTCCATTCCTCTCCACAACCACAACCACAGTAGCATCTTTACGTTCCACTGCTAGGCACAGGCCTCCTCTCATCGCGAGAGGGTTTGGGTTATAGTCGCCACGCGGGCCCAGTGTGGGTTGGGGACTTTACACACATCCTTGCTTGAATTACTTCGCAAATGCCTGCCGGTTTCGCACATAAGTAAACTTAGAGGTGCGAGTCGGAATCGAACCCTCTGCGTGAGAGGCGGTAGGTCGAACCACTAGACCACCACGGCTTTTTTCAGTACTAACTACTAACTGTCAAATATTTCAATATTTTCATTAATTTCTCAATACTACTGATTGAAAAAAAAAAATAGATCACTCTCAACTACTCTCGTCGATATTAACGACATATTAACTCGAATACTTTACAGGTGCTGATCCGACGGTCACCGATAAGAACGGAAAGACGGCTCGCGACCACGCCCTCGACAACGGGCACGCCGCTTGCGCCGCGCTCCTGGCTTCGCTCGCGCCCGCCGACGCGCCGGCCGCGCCCGAAGACGATGCCGGCGACCGCTTCCTACTAGACGTCTACCACCACACAGTCTCCGAAGACTTCATAGACCACGACCTCATGCTAGCGCTGATAAAACACATCCACATCAACCTCCCCAAAGGAAGCATCCTCGTTTTCCTACCAGGATACGATGACATAGTGACGCTGAGAGACCTAGTCCAGAACTGCATGGAAATGAACGCGCTGAAATACCAGATATTCACGCTCCACAGCAACATGCAAACGCTGGATCAGAAGAAAGTGTTCAATCCGTTGCCGAACGCACGGAAGATCATCATATCGACGAACATAGCGGAGACTTCCATAACGATAGACGATGTGGTGTACGTAGTGGATTCGTGTAAAGTGAAAGAGAAATACTACGAGTCGACTGGCGGTGTGTGCTCGTTGCAATGTGTGTGGACTTCTCGAGCGGGCTGCCAGCAAAGGGCAGGCCGGGCTGGGAGGACGAAGCCCGGCCATTGCTTCCACATGTGCTCCAAGCGAAGGTTCCAGACGCTGCCTCTCAACTCCATCCCGGAGATACTAAGAGTGCCTCTGCAAGAGCTGTGCCTTCACACAAAACTGCTAGCTACCGGAAATACCCCAATAGCAGACTTCCTGTCAAAAGCGCTAGAACCACCTTCGTTCTTGGCTGTGCGAAACGCCGTATCGCTTCTGAAGACAATAGGAGCGTTGACTCCAATGGAGGACCTCACAGAAATCGGACAGCATCTCCTAGATTTAACCGTTGAGCCGAAATTGGGCAAAATGTTGCTCTATGCCTGTGTCATGAAGTGCCTAGATCCAATACTGACGATCGTCTGCAGCTTAGCCAATAAGGAGCCGTTCCAGATTTCCATGAATCCGGAAAATAGGAAGCGAGGGAGTGTAGCTCGGAAGGAGTTCGCAGCAGATTGCTATTCTGATCACATGGCGCTGTTGAGAGCTTTCCAAGCGTGGCAAACGGCTCGGGCGAACGGGACGGAGAGAGCCTTCTGCGCGAAAAACCTAATTTGCGGAGCTACTATGGAAATGATCGTAGGCTACAGAGCCCAGTTACTCGCTCAACTTAGAGCGCTTTGTCTAGTCAAAGCTCGCGGGTCCGGTGACATAAAGGACGTGAATCTCAACTCCGAGAAGTGGCACGTAGTGAAAGCTGTTCTAGTCAGTGGGTTGTATCCCTCCATCGCGCGCGTTGATCGTGACTCCTGTTCTCTAAGGACCTCCAAGGAAGTAAAAGTGGCCTTCCATCCTAGTTCAACACTGCACCGCGGCGATGGAATCTCCGGGTCACATAAGTCTGTGAAGAATTTACCGACTGATTGGGTGGTGTTCGAAGAGATTTCTCGAGCGGGACGATTCTGCTTCATCCGGTGTAACTCCTTAGTTACTCCGTTGACAGTGGCTTTGCTCGGTGGACCATTGCGGCTGCCTCCAGGAGCTTTGACCCAAAGGGCCAATCCGCCAGGACTTTCAAGTGACTCCGACAGCGAAGCTGATGAGAACAATTCCTCCCCGGACACAGCGGTTCTAACCCTGGACGACTGGATGGCGTTCACAGCTGACGCCTCAGACGCTATCAGCGTTTACTATCTGAGACAGAAATTATGCGCGCTTGTCATCAGACGGATGTCAAATCCTGCAAAACCGATGACTCCTTTAGACGAACAGATTCTTAGCACAGTCGTACATGTGCTGGCGGCTGAGGAGAAGAATGTCGGTAAGTAAAATAAGACTTAACATTTTTACAAATTACTTTGTGGTAACAAGATTTCTTCCAACTTTTTTTATCAACTTCTAACGAAATACGTACCTTGTATGAAAAGGTTCGATAGCTCATGACCGTTGCATACGAGAATCCTAAACATACCTAATCTAAAATATTGAGGTTAAACTTGAAAATGGTTTTTACGTTTCGTAACGGAATGATATTTTTCGGCTTTTCCAAAGTATATGAAAAATTCCAATGTTTATTTTTTTGTATCTGATTGTAACTGTTATGCTGGCATTAGTTGTTTTTAGTCTCCTGGAAAAAAAAGTTCAGATTTTCACGGCTTGATCTTTTCTACATATTTTCCATATCTTCCTTCCACAGGCCTCAACCAACCAGCGGGCATCGGGCAGCGCCCCAAACCTCTAACAGTCGACGCCCCAAACTGGCGAACTCGCGCCGAAGAGGAACAATTTAGACACGACAAATACTACCAGCAATACTCGCCCGACTACTACCAAAACCCGTACCGAAACGGCCAGCGATCCGGCTGGAGAGACCCGCAATTTTCACCCCAATACCAAGGCCCTAACAGCCCCATGTCGCCTAACGGGAAGACACTACTGGCTAATATAGAGAAGTATTCAGAAGAGCCTAATGCGAGGTACTTTGTGGCGAAAACTGACGACGCGGCTGAAGCGGCCGGGGGGCTGCCCTTCGCGCCCGCTACTGTTAGCAAGCTGCAGAAGATTAAACAGGTCGGTGAAATTTAGGGTGGGTTGATTCAAGCACAGTTGACGGACTCATGGTCGTTAAACATGGCCGCCGAGCTGTCATTCCATACCGAAACGTCATTTTTTCCATGGTGAGAATATCGGCGGTCATATTTAACTGACGTTAACTTTTGATGCAACTCAGGTTTAGTTTAGTTCAGTTTTTAGAGAGGAAGGGCCTTGAGTTGCATTGGAAGTTTCCAAGAAATGTTAAAAAACTAGTAGAGTCTTTAAATACTTCCAAG
This sequence comes from Aethes cnicana, assembly GCA_963971205.1. Classification (NCBI taxonomy): domain Eukaryota; kingdom Metazoa; phylum Arthropoda; class Insecta; order Lepidoptera; family Tortricidae; genus Aethes; species Aethes cnicana. The sequence continues at coordinate 7,749 of CAXARK010000288.1, forward strand.
CATCGCTGAAATCTAATAAATGTAATGTTTATTTAGTTTGTGACAGCCAGCGTTACGCATTCATAATTTAATTGTTTAAGAAATTTTGGCACAAATATCACTTTAAGGTGATAACTCACGGTTTTATGTAGCCTCTACGATAATAGATGGCGCGGGTGGTAGATATTGTAATTTTCAGGATTTACGCCAAATTCCAAGCCCAAAGGTACACTTTGATGGACTATGCGATTGAAGGGATATATTATACATCTCAATTTCACATAAGTATCCGTACATCACCTTTCATTTAGGAAAAAAGGCGAGCAGTCTGCCGAGAATGAACTCACGCACACATACAGAGGTAGTGAAACGTAGTGGAAACCAAGGCTTAATTTCGCCGAGAATTATAGAGCTTCTGTGGCGCCGTGGTTTTTGTGATTTCTTTTTATGAAGTATAAATCGTGGAAGTCGTGGGTTCGATCCTCACTTTTTCAACTTTTTGTATTTTTTTTTTCTTTTTTCTATAATAAATATTTGTAAAGGGGAAAAATAAAACTAGTGAAACTTTTGATATATTTTACTTGACATTATAGAAATATTTTTGATCTAGATATGATTATTTATTTCTACTACTATTTTTAATCAAAGGATAAAAATCCGTGTGTATTTCGTTACATTATCCTCCTCCTCCGGCACATACTTCTTGCGACGGTCTTCCATGTGCAGCGATCTTCGCCCTGGTGCATCGCCGCATTTACCGGCGGCACCTGTTCGGCCTCCTCTCTCTGGGTCTTTTCCCTTCAGCATTAGTCTCTCCAACTTGCCGGATTTCCACGAGTTATGTGACTGAAGGTAAGCCGTGGAGGCCTAGTGGTTCGACCCACCGCCTTTCATGCAGAGGGTCGGGGGTTCGATTTCGGCTCGCACCTGTAAGTTTACTTATGTGCGAAATTCAATTTGAATTTACCACTGAGCTATTCGGTCAAGGAAAACATCGTGAGGAAACCTGCACACATCTGCGAAGTAATTCAAAGATGTGTGTGAAGTCCCCAATCTGCACTGGGCCCGCATGGGGACTTCAGCCCAAACCCTCTCGTAATGAGAGGCCTGTGCCCAGCAGTGGGCCGTGAAAAGGCTGTGTAGTAGTAGTAGATGTGACCGAAGTATTTGACGATTCGGCTTAGACGAACCATGGACGGATATTGTATGTCGAGTTTGAGTTCTTTGAGCACCGAGATGTTGGTGCGATGAGCTGTCCAAGGTATAGTATATAATATTATCAACTAAATAGTTCAATTCAATATATCATAATTTACTTTACAAATTCCTAATATTGTATTATTTTATCAAAATATCTAAACACCTACACGACTGACAGGGTACCTACCTACCTACCTATGATGAGAATGAATATTTGTACTCATGTCATGGATCTTTATTTGCATATGTATTTACATATTTCTCTTTATAAGTATTTATATCGTTGTCTAGTACCCGTATCACAGGTAATCCTAGTTTGAGAGTAGACAATGTTGTGTTGCATTCCAAATATTATTCATTTTATCTTCATCTTTTTATCTTATCTCAGTAAGTAAATATTCTCTTTCTTGGTTTACATTTTATTGCCACGCACAGCCACACGAAAATAAAATTGCTACACATGTCTGACAAGTTTATTAAAATAGGTATAACAAAATATATCACAATTTTACACATGATAAGGTTGGTTCTGATTAGCAGTGATTGGTTTCACAATGTCTCTTCATTGTTACTCACAGGCCGCAGACAGGCAGGCACAGGTAAATGTAATCTCTTCCAGAAAGTTTCTCTTCCAGAAAGCTTACTTCGTCCCTCCTAGGAAGACAGATCCAAGGCATTCCAGAAGATGTTTGATCTGAAATAGAGACAAAAGATTACTCGATCACACTCTACGGATAATAATAATAAATCTGGCTATTCAGTTTTTTTAGAGGATCTCTCTGAGATGATATGACAGCGGGATGTATTGCCGCATTCAATCCTGGTGATCAAAAAAATAGCGGTTATATCTATATATATAAAACAAGAAACCGACTGACTGACTGACAGATCGATCAACGCAGAGCCGAAACTACTGGTTGTAGAGAGCTGAAATTTGGCGTGCAGGTTCCTTAGGGAACGTAGGGGAGCACTAAGAGAGGATTTCCCGAAATTCCCACGGGAAGGGAAAAGAACGGGATTTTACATTTTAATATTTTTGCACATAGAAGTTGCGGGGAAAGGCTAGTTATTTATAAAATACAAGCTTTGCCCGCGACTTCATCTGCGTAGAATTCGTTTATCGTGATTCCCCAGGAATTGTCCACTTTTCCGGGATTAAAAGTGACCAGTAATCTTCCCCGGGGCTCAACCATTTCCAAACCAAATTTCATCAATATCGGTTCAGCGGCTGAAACATGAAGTGGTAACAGACAGACGGAGTTACTTTCGCACTTATAATATCAGAAGGTATTTGGCATGGAGGGCAGGGACATGGCTACTACCGAGTCGAACGGACGCACTTCACTACCGAAACACAACCGAGACTAGATAGAGATGTTCTACTATCTAAAGTCCCGCGCCTTCACATTTCAAAACACTGCATTTTTTTATTATTATTTAAAAAGTACCAACACTCTCAACGCACAGTTGATGGCTGTCTCAGCACGCACACATGTGTTGAGTGTTGGTGGTGCTTTTTAAATAAATTGCAGCGTTTTGAAATGTGACGGCGCGGGACTTTAGATAGTAGAAGATCTCTACTATAAAAGCTTTGATCACTTTTATTTTTTCACTGATAACACGTTGTGCGTTCGCAAAGCAATTATGGGATTTGGTCTCGCCTGGGTTGACGCGGGCGTCTAGGCAGTCGGCGCGGCCGAAGCTGCGGCGCCGCAGCCGCCGTGGGCGCGCAGGGCGCCTTGCTAGCTTTCCTCTCCCTCTCGTCGACAGAATTCTCCACACTTCTCGCACGAAAGGGCAGCTCCTTGAAGTTTGTGAAGTCCTCCCTCCGTACTCTTTTCCTTATCTTATTAGAAAGGAGGGCGTAAGTTATGTCCAATTGCGCTCTTTCTGAGATATCATTCTCCGTTAGTCTCACAAAGAGCGACCGCAGCCTCACTATAAACATGTCAGTTTTGTCTTGCGGCGTCGAAAATATAATATACCTATAGGCACGGTGGAGTCTTGGCAGATGTAGAAATGAGAAGACGGTGTGGGGCGAAGCCCTAATCACAAGTGACCGTGAATTCGTGGCAAATGTAGCGTGTGCGTAGCGATTGCACAACTGACTGACTGGCTGGCTGGCGCGCGCGGCGCGTGGGCATAGGGTCGGCCGGTAGGAGAGAGCGGGACAGGGCTATTTTCCGAGACGCGCGTCTATTCCGCGAAACGGTATGGCAACCGAGTACCTAAGGCCCAAGCGGGTTAGTGTTCCGCGCAGGGTTTGCTATAAATTGTACTATTATATATGTACCCATCCCAACAAAAATATGTACACATTTTAGTACCTATACCAACTTGATTCTTTAGATCATTGCTTTTCATTGTTGGTGGTGGTAAATTGTTACTGCTTTGCGAATCAACCAAAGTAAAATTTCTACACATTTGACATCAATTTTTTCAAGTAGGTAGGTAAGGTAAATGTAAAGAAAAGAATACATTATAATATTATTATTAGTAAGGATCAACTAAATAGTTCAATAACATAGTTTAATTACTAATAGTTTAATTTACTTTACAAATTCCTAATATCGTAATATTTTATCAAAGTATCTAAACACCTACACGGTTGACAAAGTATGATGAGAACGAATATTTGTTCTCATGTCATGGATCTTTATTTGCATATGTATTTACATATCTAACTGTCTAATACATAAAATTCTCGTGTCAGTGTTTGTATCCAAACTCCTCCGAAATCGCTAAACCGATTCTTATGAAATTTGGTGTGTAAGTTCTGTAGGTCTGAGAAAAGGAATAGGAAGCTATTTTTCGTACCCATCCAAGAAAAAAAACCGGCCAAGTGCGTGTCGGGCCACGCGCAAATTATAGGGTTCCGAAGTTGACGATGCCCACAGTACCTTTCTAAGACTTATTAGCATCTAGCTAGCCTGTGGTATGACGTGCCCGCCCGACGCCCCTGCCGCTCGAGAAAAATCATTGGTTTTTTAATCATTTCATAAGTCGACTAATGACTCGTAAATTTGTACAGCCTACTTAGCTAGAAGCGATTCTATTATAGCGCGAACACTATGAAATGTAGCGTATGCGTTGCGATGGCTCAAAGTTAGGCGACTGACTGACTGGCTGACTGAAGTGGCTGCCTGGCTGGCGCGCGCCGCGCGAGTGATGGGGTCGGCCGGTAGGAGAGAGCGGGACAGGGCTATTTCCCGAGACACGCGTCTATTCCGCGAAACGGTCTGGCAACCGCGTAAGCGTCGTAAGGCCAAAGCGGGCAGTGTTCCGCGCACAGTTTGCTATTGTTATATCCAACAAAAATATGTACACATTTTAGTACCTATACCAACTTATTCTTTAGATTTGTTAGATCATTGCATTTCATTGTTGGTGGTGGTAAATTATTGTTACTGCTTTGCGAACCAACCAAATTAAAATTGCTACACATTTCTGACATATTTTTTTTCAAGTAGGTAGGTAAGGTAAATGCACCTATGTTGGACGAGGACCAGCCATGGTCATTTTTTGAATTTACCTTCAAAATTAAGCAAAAACAAAGTTTTTTTTTCAAATGACTACACCGATCAGTCGTGCCAGTAGTTCAGCTGTCATACCAACGGTTTTTGATAGCCGACAGACATTTTTTTGTGGTTATCACGATTCTTAGTTGCGCGGTGTCATTTATAGTCGGGCGGGAGTCGTAATTTCTTATAAGAATCGCGATGCAAGTAAGTACCTGACTCAGGTGTATCATCTTTGTTGAAATTCATATTATTTATTAGCCACATAGCCTGTAATATTTGTTTGTATGTTTTCTAAGAATGTCGTTTGTATGTGCATGTCTGCTTTCTGAATAAACTTTTCTTTATCTTTATCTTTTCTTTTATTGATTTATCAATAGTAATACAGTACTTTTACATTATAACCTAAATGTAATTGGCATTCTAATCATTGACGACAGGTTTGGCTCAGTTGGTAGTAACCCCGCCCTCTGTTCCGACGGTCGCGGGTTCGAATCCCGCTCGGGGCAAACTTTGTGTCATGAGCACAATTAATGTTTGTACTCGAGTCATGGATGTTTAGTATTTATATATGTATGTATTTCTCTATATAAGTATTCATATCGTTGTCTAGCACCCATAGTACAAGCTTTGCTTAGTTTGGGGCTAGGTCAAATTGTGTGAAATGTCCCAAGATATTTATTTATTTATTATTTTATTTATACGGAGCGTAGACTTTATCAGTCGAGATCTCTCAAGCTTCACTTGGATATTCAATGTGCCTCGTACCATACGGTGATCGCTCCCGGACTTAACCGAATTAATCACTGAGACATCATCGAAAATCTGCTTCCTCGTCGACATGATAAAGTCTATCTCATTCCTCGTTACACCATCAGGGCTCATCCAGGTCCATTTTCTGTGCTCACATTTCCTGAAGAAAGAGTTCATCATATAGAGTCCCTCCTTCTCCATGAAACCAGCCAGTAGATGGCCCGGTGATTCCTACGCCCTCCTCCAAATTGCCCCACTCTCAGCTCTTCACCGTCTCGTTTGCCCAAACAACTGTGAAGTGACTTCTGGATGGCTCTGGATGGCTCTAGAAATGTCCTCATACATAGCCTCCACCTCATCGTCGGAGTGCGTCGAGGTCGGAGCGTAAACCTGTATAACCTTCAACGAATATCGTTGGGTTATTCTGAGTACAAGGCACGCTACCCTGGTCGACACACTCTCGATCTTCACCACATTGTTTGCGAGGGACTTGTGGACGATAAACCCGACACCTCCCTGGGACTGTTGGTCGCCCTCCCGGAAATAGAACAGGTTACCGGACTTCAGGGTTATCATGTCCTCCCCCTCTCTCCGGACTTCTGATAACCCTATGATTCCCCAACGTAACCTGCTCAATTCTTCCTCCAGTTCCAGTACCTTTTCGTCAGTCCGCAGTGTAGGTACGGCAGTTATATGTTGCCAGGGCCAAGGGTCGTCGTTTTTGGTAGCCTGGCCGAACCCGGGGATTCAATATAGCACCCCCTGCCCCGCCGTTACCATGGCCGCTACCATGGCCAGGAATAGCAGGGCCGCCGGGGAGTAGGGGTCTGGGCTGTGTTTGTGGCATCATAGTTCCCAAGTCTATCCATTGGGGGGGATTTGCCAATAGTCGCCACGCTTGGCAGACGGGTGGCGACCGCAGTTTTAAGGTGGTAGTGCTCGGAGGACGCTGCTTCCCATCCTCCGGTTTATCCCTTAGTCGCCTCTTACGACACCCACTGGAAGGGAGGGGGTGGTGCAATTCTAGGCCGGCACCACACGACACGGCTTTTTTTTAAATCTAGCTACATAATATTGTAGCGGTTTATAAAACACACCTACCTCCTAAATTTCAACCATACAGCACCCATAGTCTCCGAGAAAGATTACTGTGACATACGGATGGACGGACAGACAGACGGACATGACCAAATCATAACGGTTCCGTTTTTTGCTATTTGGTTACGGAACCCTAAAAAGTATATTATTACTTTTTACTCTATTACTTGTATTTATTTTTTAACCGATGGACGCAATCTGCTACATGTGGATATAGTTTGCGTCCTAAGAGTCCAAGTATGGTTATCGGTATCTGTATCTTTTTCTACGGTCATAATAATGTGGACGCAAATTGGTCATTACAATATCTTTAATAATAATGTCAAAATAAACATAAACTTAATGTCTCTTTTTCATTTCATCTCATAAAAATTTTAAATAAAAAAATAGAACCGACTTCAAACTCCGACAGCCTGTGAAGTTGGTGTCAAGTTCACTATAAGATAGTCATAGCTTTGGGGCGGTTTACTTGACACCGACTTCACAGGCTGTCGGAGTTTGAAGTCGGTTCTATTTTTTTATTTTTTTTTCGGCTATAGTTTCCAAAGATGTGTACGATGGGACGTAAGTCTTTGAAATTGATGCCAAAATCATACACGTGCTAACAAATTTCGAGGAGTTCCCTCGTTTTGTCATGGATCCCATCATCAGAACTGAACCAAATTATTAAAAATTAAAAAAGAATCATCGAAATCGGTTCACAATTGACGGAGATATGCGTGGTCATACATAAAAAAAATATATATATACGCGTCGAATTGAGAACTTCCTCCTTTTTTTTTCGTCGGTTGAAAAAACAACATTAAACTAAAAGACAGATAGAGTAGTTCGCGTCCATTGTGGACGCAAATAGGAGAGATTATAAATTTGGTGTAGTAATTCGCGTCCACCAAAAAAAAAAAACAAACAAATTTATCAGTAATCTATTTTAGGGCTCATTATTTAGGTCTAGCAACAACTATAAATCAACAATTTTAAATAAAACAATGAAAAACTTACCGTGACACACGCTACTGCTTACTATTTTTTTGCTAACATTTGGAACGCTGGCACTCATTTCTCGTAAAACTGAGACTAATTGTTTTTTTCTAAATAGGAAGGGTTGTGCGCACGTACCTTTTGTCTATTTTTGTATGCCTCTTGTACATCGAGGTATTAATAGAAAATATTTTGAGATAATTAGTCTGTTAGTATACTTATTATGAAGTTTTTTTACAAGGAGATCGGTCAAATGGACGCGAACTGGGGGGTGGACGCGAAAGGGCGAAATGACCCTACCTACATATATCACAATTGTACACAATGACAAGGTTGGTTCTAATTAGCAGTAGGTATTGGTTTCACAACAAAACCTAGCTTAGATTTCTGCAACGGTATTTAGGATTATCAGATTTATAAAAAATAAAAAAAAAAACCGCCTTCGAACTCCGACAGACTGCGATGTCAATGTCAAGTTCACTATATGATAATCATTTCTTTGGGTCGGTTCACTTGACACCGACTTCGCAGTCTGTCGGAGTTTGAAGGCGGTTTTTTTTTTTTTTTAATTTTTTTTTCGGCTAGTTTCCTAACAATACCATAGAAGTACTTATGTAACTCTGAAGTCTTCGAAATTGACACCAAAACGTCGTGCTAGCAAATTTCGAGGAGTTCCCTCATTCACCCGAAGGCAATTCCCATGCAAAGTTATATTTCTTTTTTTTAGCTGTAGACTTTTCCCGGTAAAAAGTACAAATAGTACATTATTGCAGACGCCGCTAAGGAGCGCATTGCCGGACGCCTTCTTAGTAGGTACGAGTCTGGCAATGCAGTTGCGGGCGTTGCGGCCGAGGTCTATAGGTACAATGCTTTTCTCAAACTGTGAGGAAATACTACTCGTCGTCGTCACCATCATCATCACCACCACCACCACCACCATCATCATCATCACCACCACCACCACCACCATCATCATCATCATCATCACCACCACCTCCATCATCATCACATCACCATCTCCATCATCATCACCACCACCACCACCACCACCATCATCATCATCATCATCACCACCACCTCCATCATCATCACATCACCATCTCCATCATCATCACCACCACCACCACCACCACCATCATCATCATCATCATCACCACCACCTCCATCATCATCACATCACCATCTCCATCATCATCACCACCACCACCACCACCATCATCATCATCATCATCACCACCACCTCCATCATCATCACATCACCATCTCCATCATCATCACCACCACCACCACCACCATCATCATCATCATCATCATCACCACCACCTCCATCATCATCACATCACCATCTCCATCATCATCATCACCACCACCATCAATACCATCACCATCATCACGGTATAGCAAAACACAACTTAGAAGGCGCGCGGATTCAGGCCAAAGAACACCAAAGAATATACCTAATAACTGAGGCATTGATGAAAATAGCACGTAGCATTTGCGGGCAAATGCGGGACATTACATTACATTACGTAGGTACACATAACCACAACAATATGTCAATGTCTCTTTTTTTTTTTTATTCCTAATTGAGTTCCGTTTTGCACGCCGGTCGAAACATCAATGTGTAAATCTAAATGTACTCGTAGTAGGTAAATAATAATAAATCATTAGTTTATTTCGCTTGTACCTACCTACGATTTATATGTATAACTGACATTGATAAAATAGGTACGTAGCTAGTATCTAAAGTTTAGATACTAGCTACGTACCGTAGATTCTAAACATTATCAGGACCCAAAACAATTTAATTTTGTAAAATGCCACTTTTCAAATCACAAATTGTATAATCTGGATACCTACTATTATTATTACGCATACGCATATGATCGGTAATTTCATGGTAATTTCACAGCTTATATGTTCTAAAAGCCGTGGTGTGGCCTAGTGGTTCGAGCCACCGCCTCTCATGCCGAGGGTCGGGGGTTCGATTCCGGCTCGCACCTCTAAGTTTACTTACGTGCGAAATTCAATTTGAATTTACTATGAGCTTTTCGGCGACGGAAAACATCATGAGGAAACCTGCACGCATCTGTGAAGTAATGCAAAGATGTGTGTGAAGTCCCCAATCCGCACTGGGCCCGCGTGGGGACTATTATAGACCAAACCCTCTCATAATGAGGGGAGGCCTGTGCCCAGCAGTGGGACGCAAATAGACTGTAGTACTAGATTATATGTACTCGTCAGCATAACTGTTACAGCGAGCGTGTAGACAGTGCGGGTTTTCTACGCTCGAGTGGTCTACGATCTGGTCAATTTATTTTTGTTTTTTGTTTTTTACCTACAGCAAAAATCAATTTTTATAGACTAACTAGCTGACCCAGCGGACTTCGTACCGGCATAGTTTTCTTTTTGGGTGGGTTGAAAAATAGCTTACGTCCTATTCTCAGCCCTACTGAACATACACACCAAATTTCATAAGAATCGGTCGAGCCCTTTCGGAGGAGTTTGGTTACAAACACTGTGGCACGAGAATTTTATATATACCTACTATCTATAGGTACTATATAAGAGATAAAATGTCCTAAGCAGAGCTCGATCGCCCAGGCCAGGTAGAGATCTTCACTATCTAAAGTCCCGCGCCATCACGTTTCAAGACGCTTCAATATATTTAAAAAGCACCACCAACACTCTCAACACATGTGCTGAGACAGCCATCAACTATGCGTTGAGAGTGTTGGTGGTGCTTTTTAAATAATAATAAAAAAATTGAAGCGTTTTGAGATGTGAAGGCGTGGGACTTTAGATAGTAGAAGATCTCTACCTACTTCTTATTATAAGTAAATATAGCTATTTTTATTTCTTACATAAATGAATAAAATACTTATAAGAGATAGGTATGATTTATTTCTTCTAGCAGTCTTCTGACATGTCACCGCTCATTACATTTTTTATATCTGATCATTATAAACAACAAAATACTTGTATAGGTACTTACTTACCTATTTCGTTCAATGATTTTCCAACTCATAAAACGCGATTTACGCGATCAACTATGTAACGGCGGGTTAACGCCATCTTGTGAGCATTCTGGAAATTAATAGGAATCGGACGGACACTAGCACTAGCAGATCAGCTGTTCATAGACCACGACGCCATATTGGCCTGATGCTTACAGTGTAAACGTTCTCTCACACAAGCTTGGTTCGGCCGAAATTTTATTGGTTTTGAAATGCTTATAATTATTTTATTCTTTGATTTTTTGCGGTGTTTTTGATCTATGCGTGCTCGGGGAATAATGTAATATTTTATTAGAACGATAAAAGAAACTAAAAGCAGTCGTAGTCGAAGATTACGCGACCAGTTTTTTGTATGGGGTTCAGCCGTGACGATTCACCTTAACATCTTAGAAGTCTATTTTGTACATAACATTTTTTCTAAGAAACTTCTGATTTAGACCTCTGGACAACGGGACAGAATTACAACAAGATATAGTCGTTGAACCAGTTGTAATGGTGGTGCGTTGTTGCAGGCAACTCGCCGCCGGCGGTGGCCGAGAGCGCGCGGCCGCACCCCGAGCGGATCGCGCCGCTCCGCGACAAGACCTCGCCCGCCGCGCAGGCGCCCAAGTCGCACGGCACGCCCGTCAAACGGTAACGCGAAAAATATGACGCCCCTTCTGACGCTGTCGGGTAGAAACTAGGAGATAGGTTACAGTGGAATTCGCCAATACGTGCCATGTTCAATTTGAATTTACCATGAGCTTTTCGGTGAAGGAAAACATTGGGCCCGCGTGGGGACTATAACCCAAACCCTCTCATGATGAGAGGAGGCCTGTGCCCAGCAGTGGGACGCAAATAGGCTGTAGTAGTAGTAGAATTCGCCAATATGTATACACTTTTGCATCTTACTCCGTAGCAATAACAAGTAGACACCAGTAGGGTCACGACATAGCCCAA
>CAXARK010000288.1:19430-44430 GCA_963971205.1 Aethes cnicana
AGAATTGCGAGCCTTAAGTGGCAGTGGGCGGGGCACATTGCTCGCAGGTCTGCGATGGGGCCGGAAACTTCTCGAGTGGCGCCCGCGGACCGGGAGACGAGCTGTCGGTAGGCCTCCAACAAGATGGAGCGACGACATCGTAAAGGTCGCGGGTAACCGGTGGAAGCAAGTAGCACAGGACGGTCTGATTGGAGAACCTTGGGGAGGCCTATGTCCAGCAGTGGACGTCTTTCGGCTGAAATGATGATGAGGAACTATAGCTAGGTCTCATATCTGAGAAAATTTCCCAGATATGAGACCACTATATTGCAAATATCATGCAAATCGTTAAGAGCCGTTTCGGAGATAGTTCTAGGGCTATATTCGATATCTTAAAATAGGGATCTCCCTGTTTCCTATAGGATCGCTCGCGCGTCGCGTGAACTTTGAGCAGTTAGATTTAAGGTTCAATTTGACGCGTGAGCGATCCTATAGGGAATATTTAAGACTTCGAATATAGCCCCTGTATAAATAAATTATAGATAATTAATAGCTCGTTTAAAGACGTACAAGATTTGTAATAATGGACTGCCCTACTAGTAGTGAAATAATGCAACTTAGAAGGATGACCAGCATGCAATATGCGTCCCGTCGCCTACTGTCATGGCGCGGTTCTGGCGCGGGCGAATGCGATGCGCGCGTCGAGTTCACATTTGTGACTATTCAGTCACAAATAAGCGCGCGAATTTTTAAAATTTCTTTTAATCTTTCTTTTTATTTTTTATTAGTTTATTTTTTTTATTGTTCATGTTTTAGTTTGTTTGTTTTGTTTTTCATTATTATTTTTTCAATGTTCTTTGTCGTTCGTGTGGTCACTTAGGGGTCACTGAAAATCAGCGCCGACGCTCCAGCGAGCGTTCCGGCATTATGCTGAGTGGCACCCTGTTTGACACCGTTCGGCACAGAGTTTTTATGTAGTTTTTATTATTATTTTTCTCATGTATTATCATCTGTGTTCGTTTGTATCTCTGTGTCGTCCGATTGTCAATAAATGTATTCTATTCTATTCTATTCTATTCAATATGAGACATTATGTCAAAAAGAAGATACTAAAAGGACAATTGTTTCACAGAGCAAAATGGCACTTGGGCATCAGATCGCAGAGCAAACCCAACGACATCATGCTGGAAGTGTTCCGAGCCATGAAGGCGCTGGACTACGAGTGGAAAGTCATCAACCCTTACCACGTGAGGTAATTCATATGATTCATATCTTATTACACTATTTTTATACTGCTAGTATAGTTTTTACTAGCCTCTGCCCGCGACTTCGTCCGCGTGGAATTTGGTTATCGCGGGAACTATGCTTTTTTTCTGTGATAATAGAAAGTAGTATGTGGACCAGTTTTATAAACTACCTCCATACCAAATTTTGTTTCAATCGGACCAGTAGTTTTCGAGTTAAATCCGGACATACATACAGCATATTTTTTTCTAAAAATCGTTTTTTGTATTCAGTATCGTTTATATATAGTCCCCTCGACTTGTTAGTTCCTTTTTCTCAAAAATGGCGGGGAAACTCGTCATTGTCTGCTTTCTATCAGACCGCAAAGTGCGTCATTGACAATCAGTCAAAAATTAAAAAAAAAACTCAACTGCATGCCCCGGAAATTTGTATGAATTTACTTCCGCGGCATGTATAAGCGCAGGGAATGTTGTATGAAATTTCATTATCGTACAGGTACTTTTTTTTTAAACTGATAAATACGCGAAGGAATTCCCAAACAGCCAAGTCTGCATGTTCTGTATCTGTCAATTGACGCGAAACCATACGTTTTTATCCGTGTCTGAAACAGCGCAATGTATTTCAGAACGGAATTAAAAAAGAACGATCCATAAAGAGCGGGAGTTCTTGTCTTGTATCAGACTTATTTAGCAAAATTTCATGAAAATAGTTTACTAGTTTGGTTTAAAAATTAATAAAAGGTCTTAATTTTTATAAAAAACGAGAAATCTACATGCGAGTTTTTAACTTGCCGTGTTAGTGTGTCTGTTAAAGTCAAATATCGGTGAATACGAAATAAGACTGGCGTTCCATTGGATTTGTTGTAAGTACTTGACTACCTTTGCGTGCGTGTCAATGCTGTATTATGAATACCAAGGTTTTTTTTCATTTTTGAGAAAAGCACTATATAAGCCTCGGCACGTGAAAGGCTTTGCAGGCTTCGTACATATTAAAGGGCCTCGGCGAAGCCTCGGCCCTTTAAACCAGTACTCAACCTGCAAAGACCTACTTTCCCGGCCACGGCAATAATGTACTATTAATTTTCATGTTCCACACGCGATTTTTTCTAGACTTAGGTATTATTAGTATTATAGATTATGAGTATAGACTTGTTAGCAAAACCGGTAACCCGCTCCGGCTTTGCGCGGGCAATAAAGCAACACAGTTTACATGCTTACACCATTAATTACTGCATCGGTCGGTGGAAACCGCATGAAAATCCGTTCAGTAGTTTTTGAGTTCATCGCGAACAGATTCGTCAGAGATTTTTGCGTATGTGTGAGTGATAATCATCTACCATGAATTCACGGAAATTTCCAAGTCATGGCGTTTCTGATGTCTTTTATATTTTTATTTAGTGGACTTACTAAAGTTTTAATTTCCTTAATTTTTTACCAGCTTTATTTAACCTTTTCAACGCCATTGTCAAATAAAAAAGTCGTCACTCACACGCCAAGGCTGGCTGACGTCTAAAGCGAATATGGTTCTTATGCATATGTATTTAAACTCTTTAATCACACCTTACCCACAGGGCGGACACAGCCTATAAAAGCACGATTTCGAACAAAATGCGAATGAAGTGTCAATGCAAGCAAGGACGTCTGTGTGCGTGCGAGGACGTCTGTACACTTGTAAATGTGTGTGTACCACTACACGGGCCAATGATTCACTCCCTATCTCCTGATGAAACAAATGACGGTAAGCGCGAGTTGGGCGCGGGTTAGATTCAGGCGGGTGGTTCCGTGGCCATTCTGTATGTAGTAATAAATAGTAGTACTATTAAATACTCTGTCCCTTAGCTTAGACCACTTTAATTAGGTGTCATTGGCGTGGTAGGCACGCCTGTGCATGGCAACTTTAGGGGTCCTTGGCGTTCTTGGGTTAATACTTACTTCTCTTGTTCCAGAGTCCGAACGCTCAACAAGATGACGACCAAATACGTGAAGATGTCGCTCCAACTTTACCAAGTGGACTACAAGTCCTACTTGCTCGATTTCAAGTCGCTCTCAGGGGAGAAGGAGGACAGTGAGGAGGATGGGCTAGCTTCCCCCATGGCCCCCCCGCCGCCCATGGGGCCCCCGGCGGGCCCCCTCACGCAGCCCCAGGGCCACCATACCATGGAGTTCTTCGAAATGTGCGCAGCCTTGATCATACAGCTCGCGCGGTAACTCACGCACTGCTGATTTTGCGGCCCCAATTATATAAAGCGTAGGTAAATAACCCTTTTATTTTACCGCGAGTGTCAAAACTTACGAAAATATACTTAGGATGGCAGTTTGTCGGACAAAGGGTTAAGAACCATTTACATCAGGGTTAGAACCCCTTACATAGACAGTAGTGAGCACAAATTAAAAAAAATCGAGAGCCTGACTCGAGACTATAGTTCTTGTAACGACTGCCCCTGGCGCTTGATTGTGGCACAGAATATTATAATAGTACAAGCTGACCCCGCGGACTTCGTACCGTCTTAGAATTGTTGTTTTTGTGTATCAAAAATAGCTTACGTCCTATTCTCAGACCTACTGAACATACACTCCAAATTTCATAAGAATCGGTCGAGCCGTTTCGGAGGAGTTTGGTTACAAACACTGTGACACGAGAATTTTATATATTAGATAAGTGGTTGTGGTTAGACGTGTACGAGTACATGTACGGTGGGACGGTGTGCGTCTGTTTTTTTATACCAATGGTATAGGCAAACGAGCGCACAGGCCACCTTTTAGTAAGTGGTCACTGCGGCCCATGGACACCGAAATCCTTTGATCCCCCATTAAGAAACCATAAGATCTCGAATGCGTTGCCTACCCTGAGGCCGAAGATGGAATGCCTCTGTGCCAGAAATTTCACCGGCTGCCTTAACCCCCTACCGGAACAACAGTGCGAGCACTGCTATTTTGCGGCAGGCTAGCGGGGAAAGACGGTGGTACCACCCCGGACGGACCCGGCACCAAGTCCTGCCATTAACTCGTCTATATGTGCTTCTAAAACACAACCCGCCGGGGGCAGCCGTGAGTTGCAAGCACTATACCGTCACTAACTCTTAAACGTTCTAAAGCAATATTACGAACAGTGTATTGTAAACTACCCATAAAATGATTCACTCCCATATGGGTGTATACATATATACACCATTCGTATTGTTTGTAAACTTTAATCTTGTAACGAAATCAATTTTTAGTCAACATTTTTTTTTTCAAATTTAAATTTTGGCATTCTACGCTAATGGAATGTAGGTGTTGGTATTTACATGCATATTCAGTATTACTCTTGGACATTATTATTAAATTGTGTCTAACATTATATATTTCATGTACTATTGCAGTGAATTACGGTAATAACCATCACGGTATTTAGGTTATAAAATGAAACTTGGATCATGAAATCGTTTGCAAATTACGTTCAGATAAACTATACGAGGATTATGTGATAAATTAAATTATATTGTTCATTTGCCAAAGAATTATTTGACAGGGGAGAAAAGTTAAGTGCCTTTCGTATTTCTTAAGCCAATAGACAACAAATAGTACGATATTTTTTATGAACATTGTCCAGTACAAAAGGTTCATTTTGGTTAACTATTTAAGAAGGTAGGAACTAGAGGGTGTTAGGACATTACGTCTATAGAAAATAATATAAAGGAAATGGCCCCATCCCGTACTTATGAAAAGCTTTTTTCTTTAGCTTTGATAAAAAAGATTATTGTACAAAGCTGGCACGAATTGTAAAGAAAATAAAGTTGTACAGCTTTAACCAGTATGCCCTGTATAGTGCAATTAAAACTTTCGACTTCCATTATGTAACTAGTTAATTTATCAGTCATTAAAACCTCTTAGAATTAATTGCGTACGTGTTTTATTTCTACATCACGATTGCGGAAATTCAATATGAATAATAATAATAAAACGTTCACAATACTGTAATTTTAATAAAGTTCTATGCATTTATTAATAAAAAATGACTAAGAAATTTCAATTCGAAATAATCAACGGATGCAATGAACACAAGCTCATAAATACTATTTAATAAATATAGCTACAAGGTTGACGGTGAAACTTTGTACAGAATTGGCTAAATCGACGTCGGTGAAATGGCATAACAGTTTCGAATGAAATTCATTACATCGAGAAAGCATTTGCCCGTTTGAAATAATAGGGTTTTTACGTCTAGTTCTGGCCTAGCTTGATCTTTACAATCTTGATCAAAGACAAACCAAGCAGCTTTAAACAAAATGACCGTCGATGATATGTGAAATTGTGATTTTACATATCGTAAATATGCCCAGATCCATAACCTTGATGAAGACATTCGCCGTCGCTTCTTTTCTCCCGATCTTCACCTGATTTCTCACCTTGATTACGTGCAGGTATTAGATGAACGTCAGATACGAGTTGCAGGCAGAGAATGGAGCAATTATTAATCTGTAAAGCACGTATCTAAGCTAGTTAGTTTTAAGCTAGATGTGAAATCCCTTATAGAACCTACGCACCGTATTACGTGTGAAATCAATATTTCAAGTCTTAGGATACGGTTAACGTAAGTGATTGGAAATTCCGCGCCAGTTAGCTTGATAGGCTGAAATAAAGTAATTGATATCAGTGAAAATATATTTTATACTTTCAGCCGCGGAACGAAGCATCAGTGTTGTATCACGCTTTAAGCTTTGTTTTGAAAAAACTAATGATAACTAAGCAAGTCCGGGGTAAGATCTCAAAACGTTCGAACTGAGTACCTATTATAGAATCGAAAATTACTACGATTTTTCAGTCGCGGAATGTCCAGTACCATACAAACAGGAGCAAACGCTAAGCCGAACAAGACTAAAAAATATCTGGCGTGCCTTACGCTCTTAGCGATAAAGTCGTTTTAGATATTTTTGAGATTTAGGCATGTTTTTGTCGATTGTAACAAGGGCGTCGGTAGCGCACTAACGTTATATTTATATCTTCAAGCATTCATCACTTCTCGTGTGTTAGTTAGAGAGTGACAAACGCTAGGTGTATAAACGCTAGCGCGGTAGTGGTATAGTGGCGGCTAGCGGCGTCACGCGGCGGCTGAGGGCGCGGCGGGCGCGCCTTCGTCCGGTTTGCTCTCCAGAGAGAACGGGGGGATGCGACAGTCGAAGGTATAGCCGTCTTCGCGCTCCATTCGGAAGGTTCCCCTGCAACAAATCGAGTTTTTACCTCACGTCATATTGTGACCGATAGTTATGGAGGGTGGATGTGCTGGTTTAAATTAAAATAACATCACGCATTGATCACCAGATTACCAATTCAATATTTGCGTAAATGCGATTTACTTTAGGCCTCAAACAGGGACGTCAGTCGACGGGGCGTGTTGCGACGGAAATTAACATCTAGTAAACTCACGCGAAACAACGCTACGTCATAAACAATATCATAATCGGCATGACAAGTTATTTACGATTACTAAAGGCCAGGGTAAGTCACGGGTCAAAGCAACCGTCAAGTTTGTTTACCGTTGACATCTGACCGAGTTAATTATAACCCTGGCCGAGAAAAGTTGGCCTTGGTGCTTGAACAGTGTTCGAGACGTACCACATGTGTCCCGAGGGCGCCTGCAGGCTGACGTGGCTGCTGTACTGGAAGGCGGGCGCCGCGCGCGCCAGCACGGGCTCCTGGCCGACGACGCCGCGGCCGCGCACCGTCTCCAGCGTGCCGCTGAGCGAGAAGATGCGCCAGTGCCGCTCGCGCAGCTGCACCGCCGCCGAGCCCAGGTTCTCCAGACGGATGCAGTACCGCCACTGCGGAAATAGAATCATTTAAATAGGACCTTAATCAACATGAAAATTACGAGTTCGCCAATATGTACACACTTTTGTGTACGCTCCCGAAAGAGGCCTAACTATAACAGAGGCGATCGAGAAGCCCTCACCCAGTAGACGGCGGAGTTCTGGCTCTCGCGGCTGCCCATGTAGAAGGGGATGACGGTGACGCGCACGCCCTCTGTAGTCTCCCGGTGCACGTCGCTCAGCTCCAGCCACGGGTGGTTCTTCTTCTGCCAGGCGCGCAGCGTCTCTTGCGCGATGAACGGTGGCTCTACAGTGTAACAAATTATCCACTTTTAGAAGTGAATGCCGGTTTCAAGAAGGATTGAATAGAGTTGAGCTGGAATGGAATGGAGACATCTGCTAATGACCAGGACCGGAGTAGATTAGTCTGAGATTGTTTGTTACAAATAAATGTACAAGTATAGCATTTTTAAATTCTTCTTCTTCTTTCTCAGGCTCTATGTATCCACTGTTGGATGTAGCCCTCTCCTAATTGTCTCAACTTCGTCCTGTATTCCGTCTTCCAAAGGTAGTTTTTAAATTATAAGATGAAATTTCCATTCAACAAATTTCGTATGAGACATTAATATGCGTACTGGCCCCGGCACGGATCTTGAGCGTTGAGCGAAAATAGAGGGGATTTTTGCGCATGTTTACGACTGAAGGGCCAGTAAGCGTGCGCGCACGACAAAGCGCCCGCAGCGTCCCGCGCCCCTGTGCCGATGCGACTTTATTTTCGACTTCTATGCCTATGAAGCCTATGAAGGCCACCACTCAAGTTTCGTGCCAATGTCTGTAGCTCACCTTTGTCCGGGTTGTGCATGAGGAACTTGTCGAAGAGCTCGTGCTGCAGCGGCACGCGCTCCACCGAGGTGTAGGGCATGATGTCGTCGTGCGCCACGTAGTCCAGCCCCGGGATGGCGTAGAGGCTCCGGCTGGACTCCTGGTTGCCGAGGAACGTGACGGCTTCCGTCTGCGCGCGCTGCAACGAGGGCCGCCGCAGATTAATTCGCCGCTAGAGATTCTTAGCAATTAAGCTCATTATATGACATTGAAATTGCCGATGAAATTACTGGCACAGAGGCATTCCATCTTAGGCCTCAGGGTAGGCAACGCATTCGAGATCTTATGGTTTCGTGATAACAAATAATTAATTCGATGTCCATGGGCCGCGGTAACCGCTTACCATCAGGTGGCCTGTGTGCATATTTGCCTATCATACAACATGAAGAAACATAATATCTATTACTATGATAAGTCTGTAGAAGTCACTTGACCATATTATATGGTATTTAGTACAAAATGAAATAGCAACTTAGAGGAATGGCAGCATCATTAGTAGATTATATTTTTAAAAGGCCTTAGGCTGAAGCTGGAAAATCTGTAGATTACTAGGTTTATTAAAGGTCAAGAAAATCAAACTAAACCTTGAGCAGGGGCTAGGGCTGGGTTGGTCCTGCCTTAATCTAAATATATAAAACTCAAAGGTGACTGACTGACTGACTGACATAGTGATCTATCAACGCACAGCCCAAACCACTGGACGGATCGGGCTGAAATTTGGCATGCAGGTAGATGTTATGACGTAGGCATCCGCTGAGCCGCGGCCGCCGCCGCCGTCTGAGCTTTTCGGTGAAGGAAAACATCGTGAGGAAACCTGCACGCATCTGCGAATTAATTCAAAGATGTGTGTGAAGTCCCCAATCCGCACTGGGCCCGCGTGGGGACTATAGCCCAAACCCTCTCGTGATGAGAGGAGGCCTGTGCCCAGCAGTGGGACGCAAATAGGCTGTAGTAGTAGTAGTAGGCATCCGCTAAGAAAGGATTTTGCAAAATTCCCACGGGAACGGGAAAAATCGGGATTTTACTTTTTAATATTTCTGCGCATACGAAGTTGCGGGGAAAAGCTAGTATGTATATATGATTGTTTTAAATAGAGCTGTCTGTTAATAATAACATTGCAAACCTGTGTAAAATCAAATGATGAAAAAAAACATGAAAATTGGTAAAATACACTGGGTTAATTTTCATAATTTTGGTAATGTAAATATTATGTGTTACAATGAAACACTATTTATACCTACTTAGTTACATGTTAACAACAATCACAAAGTAGATTATTCTATGATTACTAGAAAATAGAACATGATTACATAACATGGAAACTACAAGTCTCAAGTTTAAAACTAAAGCCAGCCGTTCATTTCTTCAAAATGAAATTAAAAATAAAATGCAATAATCTCTCATGAACCATGTAAGATATGATATTTCTGATGAACTATAACTATACAAAGGGCCGTCACAATAGATCAGCAATGGTCGAGGTGACACATATATGGCCCTACAACACCCCTAATAATAATAATAATAAATAAGATATGATATATGTATATTATGCTGCAATGATCAGGTGTAAAGAGGGCTCTGCTAATCATTTTACAATGATATTTTTCACAGCACTTGCACTCTGTTATTAAGTCATTATAAAAGTAAAGAAAATCTTGACATGATAACCATATATTAGGAATGAAGTAAGATTTCATAAAAAAAAGCATTTGCAAAAGAATCAACAAACAAGAACAGACGAAAAATATAAATCAGTTTGTGCAACTACTTCATTGAAAGAAACTCTGACAAAAATTGTAATAAGTGTAAGCAGTATCACAAAGACATAAGCACCAATGTTAAAGTTGTTATTGTTAACATCAAGAATCTTTTTCTGTGTACCTTTTTCTTCCATTCTGGTCTCATGTCGATGGTTGTTTGCACAGCCCAAAATTATTATAATTTTAATATTGAAATGTAATATGATAGCAAATAAATAATTGTTCATACACCAAACACAACCGGTTGTATTTCATAGATAAGATCTCCAATTTAAGGATAAAATGATGATATACAGGAAAGAAGGGTATGTATGGATTTATTTTAACAGATTACTTACATAACTTGAAGCAAGCTAAGTCTAGCTAAATATTGCCAGAAAAATAACATTCTCCAGGCAAATATAAGAGGAGAACTTTAGGTTGTTAAATAAAATGAATAAAACACTTACTATGTAAGGTGCATCCCTTGTGTCTATGAGGACCTGGTAGAAGGTGTGCGTGCGGCCCTTGACCTCCTTGCCGACGTTCGAGAGCGCGTCCCCGGAGCCCTCCCCGGCGCCCGTGGCCTCGGGACTCTCCTTCTTATTGGACGCATCCCTGTCGTAAACTCTGGCCAGCCAAGGGAACAAAATCACCCCTCTATACCCGAAAACCTTGTGTAATATTAACTGCCCCGTGTCATATTTACCAGCAGTCTTCGGGGCTTCGAGTTTACCGACTTCTGCCAATCTATAATTCGAAATTAAGAGGTTATGTACGTAATCTTCTAATTCGTATAATGAAGAAAAAATATATATATCACCTTGTGTAATGAGCTACATTGGTTATTAAAATTCTATTAACGGTTAATCTTAAGGGATTTGTTGGCACAAATCTTAATAATATCTCCATTTTGTCATTTTAATTTGTTATTTTTTTCGTGTTATCGAGATCGAGATGTTTTTGTTTGACAGTAAAGTGACGGACGCAGGACGGTGTTACCCTTATTAAATACCTTTTAAATTCCGTTGCGAGCATGGAGGTAAGTACACCCGTATAGTGTCCATTTCAAAACAACAGAAATTGAACTTTAAGGAATGATTTCGAAGGTAGTTTTCGTTTACAATTCAATAACGTGCCCAAAATTTTACCTGAAGCTTATTTTGTCTTTGTTACTCGATGTGACTGTTTTAAGGTTGGATAAAGAAAGATACAAGCCTTTTACGTCCCTCAACACCACGCATCAGACAAAGTTTACAGTGGTAGTTTTACTCTTATTTACTACATCTACGGTTGCGATAGTGCCGAGGAAAGCAAAAATAAAATTATTCTCCTATAAATACATAAGTGACCTATAGATGCAAATTTTAAAGTTTTCAACTCATTACAAAACCGAGTTATCAAAATAATCCAGAACCATATTCAACAGCCATCGCTCAGCACCAGCACAGCACACAAACCACAAACAGATTGACAGATCTACAGAGTTCAAAGTACTTTTTCATTGTTTTGTTTTCATTAACTTTTAATTATCCTTCGTTTACCTATTATTATTATTTTTGAAATGCTGAGTGTTCTAGCGAAGACTGTACAAGCAATCGGTAAGCTGTTGATGCAAAAGATAATATTTTATGTTGCGTAAAATGTATGCCTCAGTACTATTTTTTACTTATAGCTCCTATCCGGCAATCACGATGCATTGCTTCGCTATCAGCTTTGTCGGACACATACCAAATGCTTTACAAGACATGCCGGGACTTCGCGGAGGGAGAGCTGAAGCCTCATGCTGCCAAATATGACCGGGAGCACCTGTATCCAGGCGACGCTATTAAGAAGATGGGAGAGCTCGGCCTAATGGCCATCGCCACACCCGAGGAACTTGGTGGCGCCGGTTTGGATTACCTGGCCTACTCCATAGCCCTCGAAGAAATATCCAGAGGCTGTGCTTCGGCTGGAGTTATTATGTCAGTCAATAACTCCTTGTACTTGGGCCCTGTGCTGCACTGGGGTAACGATAAACAAAAGAAGGAGTTCGTAACACCTTTCTGTAATGGTAAGTAGGAAATAGCAATTTTTTTTTTTGTCATAACCACATTCATAGATCCTGACAAATCAAATTGAATCATCTTTCCAGGTGAAAGTGTTGGCTGCTTTGCTCTTTCTGAGCCTGGTAATGGATCTGACGCTGGAGCAGCATCAACAATGGCCAAAGATGGTGGTGACAAATGGATCATAAACGGTACCAAATGCTGGATAACTAATGGCTATGAAAGCAAGGCTACAGTCCTGTTTGCAACCACAGACAAGAGCTTGAAACATAAAGGAATCTCTGCATTCATACTGCCAAAACCTATTAAAGGACTAGACTTAGGGAAAAAGGAGGACAAATTAGGAATAAGAGGATCTTCAACTTGCTCATTAATCTATGAGGACTGCGAGGTCCCAAAAGAAAATATACTGGGGCAGCCGGGACTTGGATTCAAGATCGCCATGATGACATTAGATGCTGGAAGGATTGGTATTGCATCACAGGCTTTGGGCATAGCACAGGTACAAAATCATTTTAGTTCATTATAATTTAAACTGGGTTTAAGTTTCATATTATAGATATTTATCTTAACCTTAACCCAAACCATTGCAATGATATAGTTGAAATTTACTAAATATGTTATAAGTTAGTAAAAATTGAAACATTCACATTTGCAGGCTTCATTAGATGTTGCAATGGAGTATGCATCAAAGCGTATGGCATTTGGTAAGCCTATAATGAAGCTGCAAGCCATACAGAGCAAACTGTCCGATATGGCCCTTCGGTTGGAGTCCGCGCGACTGCTGACGTGGCGCGCCGCGTGGCTCAAAGACAACAAACAGCCTTACACCAAGGAGGCCGCCATGGCAAAACTGGCTGCCTCTGAAGCAGCAACTTTCCTTTCACATCAGTGTATTCAGGTAATGAATATGATTTTTTCTGTGCTGTACTGCTCGCTGTCTAAATATGTAATTATTTGTTGTTCCTACATAAACCAAAGTGGATGAATACAAAACACTTCTGTAAATGAATTTAAACAATGTTTGGGGGAATAATTCTTGGAGGTTGAGAAAATAATGCGTAATTGACTTGAAGGAAATAAATTTTAATGTAGACTCATTTTAATGTGAAAACCGAATGACTATTCGAATCACAAAAAAAAAACTTAATACTATGCGGTGTACATGGCCAGCATCTTTCATCGTCGCCGTCAATACGACGAAGGTTGTCTTCAACTCTTCAACAATCAACAAACAATTTTATAAATTATTGCACATTGTTTCAGATCCTGGGAGGTATGGGCTATGTCTCAGACATGCCCGCAGAGAGACACTACCGCGACGCGAGAATTACCGAGATATACGAAGGGACCTCAGAAATACAGAGGCTGGTAATAGCTGGCCAACTCATTAAAGAATATGGCCTATAAGTTTTTATGCATCAGGGGTGATTTTCCTTTAGATACGCACTATTTGTCCTCAATGTAAGATAAATATATCAAATGTGTTCATAGATAATGCCATGTGCTCTCAATTTTTTAACACTAGTCTATATAAAAGAAAAGTATTTTGTATGTTAATACTATTTAGGTAATTTTTATAAATATATTGCGTATACATATTAGTCTCAATGCAGACAAAATAATTCGTAAGTACTCATAAAAGCCACACAAACAAAACTACAACGCTCAAATAAAACCAATACTACTACTACAGCCTATTTGCGTCCCACTGCTGGGTACAGGCCTCCTCTCATCACTAGAGGGTTTGGGCTATAGTCCCCATGTGGGCCCAGTGCAGATTAAGGACTTCACATACATCTTTGAATTTCTTCGCAGATGCGTGCAGGTCCCCCTCACGATGTTTTCCTTCACTGAAAAGCTCAGTGTTAATAAAACCAATAAAATTAGTATAATATCAGTATTTTTATTGTTATAATTATAATACTTTGAAAAAATCATGGAATTTTTTTACATGTAAATTTAAGTTTTTATGCACTGGTGTACAGACATGTATAAAGTCCAGAAGAATCATGATAAATAAATGTAAAATAAATGCTTAAATAGTAAGAATTGTTTTAATCCTTTGGTTATAACATTCACTGGCCAGGGCCTGAGAGGGATTTGTCCATGAATTTCCTTTTGGCAAAACACAGCCACCACTTGCTAGGTTTTCCATCTTCAGTTGCAAATACCTGGAAAATGATTTATAATTATTAACAAGTACAATGAAATTTAACATCTGTTATGGATGGATTAAAATTGATTTTTCCTTGGATCCACCACTGCTAACAATCAATTTTACATCAGCATGATTTTAATTACCTTTTCACATACTCTGGCACCAGTCTCATGTCTAAGTTGTTGTAAGTACTGTCTCATTAATTCTGTAATAAAGTGGAAAAACAAGTTAATCAGTCACTTTTATGGTTTAGTATTAATCAAAACTAATAGACATTGTGAAGCATATATAAAGCAATTGGATTGTATTATTCAAACAATTTACTTATGAATTATTTGCTTACCAGCTTCCTGAGGGCTGGAAGGTTTTGCGTAAACAGCATTAAGCGGGAACCCAGAATCTCCAGGGATGTCGAACTTAGATATGGCCAGCATGTACATCTCCTGCTGGCCCTGGTTCTTGTTGGAGCACTTCTGCAGCCGCTTCAGGCACTCCGACACGTACAGGGTCAAGTAGATCAGCACTCGGTCAGCATCAGACTGGGGAAGATTTATCAATGTTTCATTTCAAAAGTCAAATTAATGATATTTTATAGGCATTTATATGAATATTACATTCAAGTACCAAAATTCAAAGGCTTAGCCAACTGAAATCTCCAGATATCCAGTAAGTATGTTTCAATAGAGAATTTTTCAACATTTATGGTGAAATTAGTTGTTTTCGATTAGGTAGACTATTAAAATATTAGAGTCAATCATTCTTACCTTAATTTCATAAAACCTAAAGAATACATTGGCCTTAAAATAGTTGAGAGCTTCATCAATGATGTCAAGTTCTAACTTGGGATTGCTGGGAGCAGGGCCGCGGGAGGTTGTGCGGAGCGGCAGAAGAGCAAGGTTGCCGATTGACTGAGTGTGATCGGTCAACGTTGAGTGATAAGCCTGAAATATGGATAAATGCGAATGATTAAGTGTATTTCTCAGGATACGTGTAATAAGAGCTTTGTGACTTACGGGCATGTTTGTACGTTCCGAAAAGGAGTTTCCTCGATGAAACGTCCAAGTCACAACTTCTTCCAGGTGTTCTCTTTGCGAATTTAGATTTTCAGTAACTAAACTCACAGCTCAGAACCTTTAGATATTTCGTTTCTTTATTAATAAGTTGTAATTATTGAAAAATATAGGGAAAACAACTAAATCGCAAAGTTATCAATAATTTTTGACATGTCAATTCATGACATGAATCATTATTATTTTTTCGTTTTCCTTTTTTGTTAACTTTGTCTTGACTTAAGCTATTAATACTGTGGCTTAAACAGCTTTATTTTTAATGACGCAGAATGACGCTGACAGTGGCTCCTTGACACTAAAGATGCGTTCCGAATCGCGCTCACAGCACTCAGAGCAACTCGTATCCTTTTTCCTCTTGGGAGTCGACTTTCAAGAGCAAAAAGGATGCAAGGTGCTGTGAGCGCTCTGAGCGTAATTCGGAACGGAGCCTTAGTCTGTCACTTGCCAATCGTAACGTAATCCACGTGCTGCGTATTTATGTTCGGTATAAAGTGATATTATTTCTAATTTACATGAACCATTATTTAATTTCAACAAAACTAGTTATTCATAATGGCAGAATCCGTAGAGGGTCAAGTTCTATCAATTGTGAACAGTATAAAGAAAGGTAATAGTGAGGCTCCGCCACAAGTTCCGGTCAAAAAAGAACCAAAAAATAATAAAAACGATAAACCTGAACCGATAAGGGGACAGGCCAAATCAGGAAGATTTTGGAAAACCAAGAAAGAAAGGTAAAATGTGCCAAATTTACATATTAGCGTTAATAAATTTCATCAGTATCAGTAGTGTCATGAGCTCATGAACATATGTTTCTATTCATTTGTAATAATGAATTGTACATTTACAGATTTGCAACAGTTAACAAGACAAAGGGACTAACTCAAGACTTCCAAAAAAAGACAGCTTTGCGTTTGGAATTGAAAAGAACAAAGGAATTATCAAAGCAAGCCCTAGAAGAATTAAAACAAAAAGAACTTGCTAGGAAAGAGAGGAGGCGAGAGAACATGAAGCGAACTGCTGAAAACAAAGCAAAGGCTGAAGTGGTGCAAGTGATAACCAACACTACGAAGCTTAAGAGGATGAAGAAGAAGCAGCTGAGGTTCATACAAAAAAGAGACACCAATAAAGAAATAGAAGCTAATAAATAGATATTATTGTACTCTGTTTTTATTTTTAGTCTA
Source organism: Aethes cnicana (assembly GCA_963971205.1). Lineage (NCBI taxonomy): Eukaryota > Metazoa > Arthropoda > Insecta > Lepidoptera > Tortricidae > Aethes > Aethes cnicana. The sequence continues at coordinate 35,527 of CAXARK010000288.1, forward strand.
GTTGAACCGGTGAACTTTGTATTATCCCATACAAGCTATTATTATTTTTTCGCTGTTCCTTTAGATTATTCCTGAAAATGAGAAAGAGGGGTGTCTTATGAGGGTTTACTCCGAAAGTTGGCAACGTCGCAAATAGTTGTCAAATATTTTGCTGTTTTCATTAATTTCTGGATATTACTGAATGAAAACATGAATTATCGCTCTATGTTTGAATAAAACATTAAGTATGGATTGCAATAGTTATCATAGGAACACAAAGTTTTTAGTATTATGGAAGTAATATCTTGTGAAAACATTCCATCGCAGTTTCAATGCATTTTAATGTAATCTTATCATTTGAATGCCTAACCAACAAATAGAAAACGAGACTCTTCATTCAACCATAGAATGATATCTTCCTTTTTAATTCAGCAATATTAAGAAAATAATAAAAACAGCGAAACATTTGACACCTATATGCGACATTGCCAACTTTCGGGATAAACCCTCTTAAGGTCATATAAATCTCAAAAAATTCATTCTTGTAAAGTTTTTCAATTTCAAATATTCAAAATAAAATACTTGGGTATTATTCATCTAATATTTTTATTAGGTATTGTTCTCAGTATTCTTGTAAGCACAGTACATTATTAAAAATATTAAATGCATTTTGCCATTTTTGTGGATACTGAATGACAATTTGGGTAATATTTACATACTGTGGTGTGATATCTGACGAGACGGTGTGATGCTTACTTCATACAACATCAATGTTATATATGTATATATAATTGTATTCACAGCAAACAAAAACTTTAAACGATTTCTTTACATAAAATCAAAAATGTATCCAAATTAATAAAAAACGTATAACAATGTTACTTTCTCAATATTACAAAGAAATTTGATTAGTTGTTTTCATTAATGCTTCCAGATTTTGCATTTATACATATATGTAAGCCTCAATAAATTATATCACTTTTTGCGTAATCAGAAAAATACTGTATAATGAACCTCCACATTTAAACTTATCTCATGAATCATGAACTATACTTAAACTATCAATTAAAAGGAAATAAAAAAGGTAAAAATTACTAAAAATCAAATCACACAGTATAGCTATCCTTATAAACCTTATGATGTAGTGTCTTACATAACATCGTCCATTAAACTCAATCAAATAATTTACAACAACAATAGTGTTGTTAGAATAATAACAACATTATATAGTAGCTTATGCCCTACAGTTTTCAAACTAACTTCAATATTCCAACACAAAGAAACTCTATGTATATATTTTATTGAAAACATCAGTTTAAGGCAGTGACAACAATATTTGATCATAGACAACCAAAGTGACGACTTGGCATTTACACAAGACTAAGGGCTGATTTTTCAATCGCCAGATAAAATTTATTCTTCGGATAGTCCATACAAAATTCGAATTTATTCCGACGAGTAAATATTATATGACGATCGGAAAATCAGCCCTTAGTAAACATTCAGAAAAAACCGCAATGGTTTCAGTATGCACATAACACATTCGTGACACTACATACCAACAGGAAATATAAAATATCAAATCCTTAGTAGATCATATGAGATTCTGCGGGAGATCTTTGCATAAACTTGTCAACAGAGTGGGAAATGCAACCTTCGGCCGAGTGTTCACTCTTTGTGACTGTATTTTTTTTGGCACCATTTGCTTTGCGACACTCGTACATCCCGAAGGCTGCGGCTCTCCCAATAAGCGTAAACAAGCCGCATCTCAGGTTTCAGTTAACAGCAAAATCTTAAAACAGACATTTTAACTGATTAAACCTGAAAATGCTTCCCAATGAGTATTCTAATATTCGTCATCATACTTATAAAAGAATACGTTCTGAATCATAAGCGTATTATTGACATGATTATCGGTGTACTTTTTATGTCCATCCCAATGCAACCTAGAAGAGAGGTGGTTAAAAATATATCTTGTTTGACTGATTACTGGTGAAATAAACCTTTCGTTTAACCACGATAATGTGTGCTTATTTAAGTCAAATGGTTAGGCTAGGCGTATTCGAGTCAAAAAGTGTATGTACTATTTATATTACTGCATTTCAAACAATAGCGGTTGAATACACTTCTTGCACTGGTCCTGTTCCCTTAGCATACTTTACACGAAAGAGGTCCTACAAGTTACCCTGTGCTGTAACTTTCCGTTCTAAAATATTTACTTATTAGAAACAAAGCGTACCACCTATCTTAACATATACCTTACACTCTATCGTAGCGCATCAATTTTGTTAAGCCGAGCGGTGAATGTACAGTGTTCTAATTGGGAGTTAACTCTGGTTGGGTTGAGGCTGGGAACTTAACATAGAGGCACCGGAATGAAGGCTGTTTGTTGGTGTAGGCGGATCTCGGAGTGAAAGTTGTGGTTTGCGTGGCGCGGGCGGCGAGGCGGGACACAGGCGGCTGGGCGCGGCAGTCACACGTCGAAATCCGCGGAGCCCTTCCCGGCCGGCGCGATAAACGGCTCGCTCCACATCCTCCGAAGGTCACCCTGGAGGGAAAAGTTACATGATTTAGTAACGGGACTACAACTGACATAACCCAAGAAAACTAGGGTCGCCGCGAGTGAATTCGCCACTAGAGGCGCTTGAGGTCCTCCGAGGTGCAATGTTGCCAATTAAGCACGTAATGTGCCATATTGCACGCTAAATTGGCAACACTGATGTTACTGAAACGTCAAATGGCACAGTGACATTGACACTATTTTATGGAATGACAAGTTTGACACTCAATGGGGGCTATCGCGTGTGAATTTGTCACTAGAGGCGCTAGTGTCGCGTGAGGTCCAATAACATTCAGTTTTCACTGGTTTTGGCGGGCTTCGTGATATAAATTACTAATTTCTTTAAATTACCTCTTGAAAAGTGATCTCCTTCGTGAAATTATCGCAAATATGGATTATTTGGCGATGAATGTGAACGCTTTGAAACAAAAATAAAATTTCCGAACAAAATGGAACTGCACAACAATGCGACATGGCTACTCGATATGATGATAGTTATTCATAATGATTAAAATTTATGAGATTCAAGATTTAAAACTTTGTTTCGGCGCCGATCTTATAGAGTCGCCTTTGACAGCTATACCTCTGGACCTTAGTCAACAGTGGCGCCAACTGGTGAGCAAAGAAACGATAGTCCCCATTGCTCAACAAAACACGTGTCTATGGAGTGTGGAATGTGTCTTGCTAAGGAGCGCAATCTTATATGGCGAAGCAGTTGAAAAGGTATCCAGCTGATTTGATAAGCAACAAAACAAAACACCCTCTCCTCACAGCCATCTGAAGGCGCTACTGCAGACTATCCGCCTAGGTGGCTTGACTGGAGTGGCTACCGCAGCGCCCCCAATCTACCCGATTTGGGGTCCACTTTTGGAACTATAAAGATTGCGCTCCTTTACTTCACCCCTCCATACACGTGTCTTTTTTAACTTTGACATTGGCGGATTCATCGAAAGTCTCGATGGAGCCATAACCACAAGAATTGAATTGAAGTTTGACACTGACAGCGAACAGCTCGTAAAAACAGTGAGCAGAAATACGGTGGCCCTCCCTCATTGTGAGGAGCACATTGCTTGCGGAACTGATGGTCGATGGGGCTAGAAAGTTCCTACCCGGTTGGTACCAGAAAAGTAGGATTTACATGGATGCGCGTAAGGCACCGCACCGTGAGGCGAGCCTTAAACACGGCGGAGACGGTGGGGACGGCCCAGCGCTGGGTACCTTGACGTAGGCCATGGTGAGCAGCGGCAGCAGCGTGAACGGCACCAGGTACAGCAGCGCCGGCTGCGCGGCCTTGAACACCTCGGCGGAGACGGTGGCCGTCAGCAGCCCCAGGAAGTAGCCCAGCAGCGAGCAGTGGAAGTACGTCAGCCGGGAGCTCTGCGCAATCATTAAATAACATAAATATAAAACTTCACTTACTGACTGATTAATGACAATGCACAGCCGAAACCCCTAAGAGAGGATTTCCCGAAATTCCCACGGGACCGGGGAAAACCGGGATTTTACATGTGGACGTTTATGCGCATACCTAATCGCGGGCAACAGCTTAACATACATATATGAGACTCGTTACATCATGAATCATGATGATGTAATGGTGGACGATTACAGCTCTTTATGAGCTTACAATAAAATTCCATAGTGGACAATACGATTTAAATTAGTACCCTAGTCTCCTCAATCATAACAGTTCAAAAACAAATCCCTTCCAATGACTTCCAAAACATTCTATTCGCTATGTGCGAAGTCCGTGGTGGTGGATACAAAAACAATAGCAGCGTGTCGCATGGCCAAATTTGAAACTCTCGACGCACATAGGTGAAGTGAACTGTCACTGTTGCGTATTTATTTGCATTGCATTAAGTACATCTGGAACGAGTAGTGTCATCCGAGGCTTGTTTTGTCTTTATCTCTCGTTATGAAGTTAGATTGTGAGACACAAGCCTTTTACGCCAGAAATTTTGTTTAGTGGTAGTTCCATGTATTAGTTACGACTTCCATGGTCGACCAAAGAGTAGGTATAGTTGTATTTTATTGCGCCGTCAAATTCGCATCCGCTAGTTGGCGCCGTCGTCGTGCACACTGCCAATAGACAAACATCCGCCATTGATGTTGACGAAACTACAAAACAGATGGCACATAATGCATGTAAATAGATAATATTGATATGATTATGAGATACTAGTTAACCCGGCGAAGTTATTTTTTTCTTATTTGCTATTCCTATACATTCTAGAAGATTCTTTTCCTTCTAAACCTTCTCTGGATCATTTAAATTCATTAAAGAGAATAAAAACAAAAAAGGATCAGCCAAATCGGTCCAGTATTTCTCGAGCTTCAGCTAGACTAACGCACGGCAATTTATTTGCATATATAGATAAGCTATGAGACAACACATTAATAGAGATCTTCTACTATCTAAAGTCCCACGCCTTCATATTTCAAAACGCTTCAATGTATTTAAAAAATGCCACCAACACTCTCAACACATGTGTGCGAGCTGAAAAAGCCATCAACTATGCGTTGAGAGTGTTGGTGGTGCTTTTTAAATAATAATAAAAAATTGAAGCTTTTTGAAATGTGAAGGCGCGGGACTTTAGATAGTAGAAGATCTCTAGTCTTGTGGTTATCACATACGCCTTATCGAACGGGTAGATTTGCTGTCAACTTTATTCACTAAATTTGAATCTTACGGCATGCATGTAAAGTTATTACCCTCTTCTCGTGACCACGGCCGTTGCATCGCGGCCGAAACGTCGAGGTAAAATACAAATAGTTTTTACGCGGTTAAGTCCCGATAATAGTGTGTTTAGTATAAGTTATTACCCATTCTTATCTTGTCCTTTCCAAAGGAAGGTTGTAGACAAAAGGGAATATGTATTACACACAACTGTTTATGGATATTTAGTGCAGACTGACCATCGAGCGCGGGCCCGGCACCTGTCCCATTTGGCACACCAGAGTAGCCTTCTTGTAGGCGTCGTAGCGCAGCACGAAGCAGAGTAGCAGCCCCGGCATCACTATGTCACCCAAACCTGTAAACACAGTTTTTTTTATTATTAACCAATGGACAAGAATACGCAAAGCTCGACTTAGATGGCGCTGCAAACGCTTGACCCAAACCAAAACCCAAACACTGCAGCTGTCCAATATTTACGGGTTCTTGTGTTGAAAATTTTAAGTAGATTTGTTTAAAATTGCTAAATATTGACCGCAATTTTAATTTTGGTTCAGTTATTTGTGATGAAAATGAAGACATCCCAATGCAATTATACCGGCCGCCCAAGATACATACCAAGTCTTTCGGAAATACGTGTCGTCCGTTCTTATTGCATCCTGGAATTGCACAGCACGGCATTTTTTAATAATTTAAGTAAAACCAATGAAGCCGTGGTGGCCTAGTGGTTCGACCTACCGCCTCTCATGCGGAGGGTCGGGGGTTCGATTCCGGCTCGCACCTCTAAGTTTTCTTATGTGCGAAATTCAATTTGAATTAACCACTGTGCTTTACGGTGAAGGAAAACATCGTGAGGAAACCTACACGCATCAGCGAAGTAATTCAAAGATGTGTGTGAAGTCCCCAATCCGCACTGGGCCCGCGTGGGGACTATAGCCCAAACCCTCTCGTGATGAGAGGAGGCCTGTGTCCAGCAGTGGGACGTAAATAGGCTGTAGTAGTAGTAGTAGTAGTAGTAAGTAAAACCAATAACAACAAATATTTCTCTATGTAATTGACAGATGGTTTGGGTCAAGCGATTGCAGCGCTCCTAGTGGTCAAATTATGCAGATTTCTTGTCTATTTCAATGCTGGACAAAAGTGCGACTTTATTTTGTCAGTGAAAAATCACTTAAGTAGTTGGGTGTAATGTAGGTAGATTATAGAAACAAAATCGAATCACTAGAAAAACAACGCCGAAAATTTTAAATCTTTGTAACTGAAAACGAAACCATGAAAGAGATGGAGAGAGAGTTAGATGTTATTTATGATGATATTCCGTTATGCAGAGTTTCTCGGGCGTGCCTTTATTTATTAAGCTGTGCTGTATGACGTCCCCAAAGTCCCCAATCCGCACTGGGCCCGCGTGGGGACTATAACCAAAACCCTCTTGTGATGAGAGGAGGCCTGTGCCGAGCAGTGGGCCGTAAATAGGCTGTTGTTGCTGTATGACGTCATCAATATCACGTGCTCCCCTGCCGCCCGACCGTCTCTTACCCCCAGGGAGGGTCGGACACGAAGCTGACAAGCTAGCCTCTCCGCAACCCTCGTCGTCCGCGCTGTCGACTCGCCCCCCAACGCCTGTCACACCTCAAGGACGCTCGGGCACGAAGTAGTATAGATTACTATGATTACCGTGGAAATATCGGGATAAAAAGTATCCTATGTTATGGCCAGGGTCTCAAACTATCTCCATAGCAAATTTCATACAAATCGGTCCAGTCGTTGCGACGTGAAGGAAGGACAAACAAACACACTTTCACATTTATAATATTAGTAAGGATGACTGACCGAGCATGGAGAAGTGTCCCTGGTGGTGCATGGAGGGGAACACGAGCTTGGCCGGCAGCGACAGCTTGGGCGCGTCCCTCATGGCGCCCCCCAGTTGCAGCCGGCGCGCCACCACGTTCATGGGGTTTTCTGCGGGCCTGGATTAATAAACGACTATTAAATTAACATGACGCATACAATTAATGTGACGAAACTGATCATTCTAAAAGGGCGTTAGTAAAAAGCGACGTAATAAATAACCGTCTCTGATCGTATATGAACTAAATAAATACAATAGTTAATAAATAAATAATGAAAATAATTAACAAAAAAAAATATTGAATACTTTGGACATGTTTACCTAAATGGTTTTAGATTTATGCATTAATGAAACTTGAAAAGATTGTCAATTAGACCTCGTAATCTAACGAACTGCAGTCGCAACGCAAGAGAGCGGCGAAGAGTTATCCACCTACAAAAATCTACGACACAAACTCAGGCGTTCCATTTAGGGACATAGCATACATACAGCAACTTTTAGTAGCGAGCGATGCAGTCCCGCGTTTCATATCGCTATCCTTTTTACTCTTTACATCTACGCGCGACTGTATCGCCCCTGTGTGCTATGGCACTTACTATTGCGTCAGTGCGACAAGATTATGAGATATAGCAAGACACAATTTATAGGTAGAAGGCGTGCGGATTGATAAGCAATGGTAGACTCCACGCCACCGTAACGGCTTACGAGACTTTTTTTATATCAATGGTATAGGCAAACGAGCGCTCAGCCCACCTGATAGTAAGTGGTTACTGCGGCCATGGACACCTAAATCCTATGATCCCCTATTAAGAAACCATAAGATCTCGAATGCGTTGCCTACCCTGAGGCCTAAGATGGAATGCCTCTGTGCCAGAAATTTCACCGGCTGCCTTAACTCCCTACCGGAACACAACAGTGCGAGCACTGCTATTTGGCGGCAGGTTAGCGGGAAAAGACGGTGGTACCCCCGGACGGGCCTAGCACCAGGCCCAAGCAAAAAGCTTCCCCGCGTGCCTTCTAAGTTGCGTATACCTTTATGATAAAAAAGTGATAAATGAGTCGGTACCTGGTGGCGACCTTGACCATGACGTTGGTGGTGAAGATGTAGGAGGAGAAGAACACCCAGAACACGTCGTACAGCAGCAGCCCCGTCAGCAGCAGCGTCGACACCTTCAGCGACGGCAGCCGGATCAGCGCGATGAACGTCACGCACAGCCCCATGCCCATCGCTGTACACGAAAACCAACATAAATAAATTAAAAAAAAAAACCGATTTCAAACTTTGACAGCCTACAAAGTCTGTGTCAAATTGTCAATCCATACTAATATTATAAATGCGAAAGTAACTCTGTCTGTCTGTTACCTCTTCAGGCTAAAACGGCTTGACCGATTGACTTGAATTTTGGTATAGATATAGTTAGAGGCCCGAGGAAGGACATAGGACAGTTTTTATCCCGAATTTCTACCCTTAACGGGATGAAATCCGGGATACCACGATAAGTTGTGCACTTAAAGCAGTAGTAGCAATACGTGTATTATAATGTTTGCTATTCCAATTTCTGCAGGCGTTTGAATGTTTGGGAGAAATCCATATTCTACTACTACCATAATAAGATAGTTGGGGTCCTTTTTATCCCGGAAAAACGCATAGTTTCCGCGTGACCGCGATAACCGAATTCCACGCGGGCGGTGTCGCGGGCAAAAGCTAGTTTCACAATAAGATTGTCATCAGCTTTGGGTCGGTTCACTTGACACCGAGTTTATAGACTGTCGGAGATTGAATCGGTTTTTATTTTTTTTATTGAAAAAAATTTTTTCGCCTGCAGTTTCCAAACATGG
>CAXARK010000289.1:0-17671 GCA_963971205.1 Aethes cnicana
AATGTAACGTAGCACGGCGGAAGGTGAGGCGATGGCTAGATCGAAATTCGATTCGCGGCCGGGAAACATTTGGATCGAGTGGTCGGTTAGTGTCGGGCTGGTGCGAGCGGAGAGTGGCGGTGGTGCTAAGGGCGCGGTTGTTGCAGACGCCGCGGCACTACGTGGTGGTGGACCGCGAGCCCGGGGCGGCGCGCCGACGAGCAGTACTCGTACTCGTACACGAGCACGACGGAGCGCTCGGGCGCGGGCGGGCTACCGCAGCGCAGCTCGTACTCGAGCAGCACGGAGCGGCGCACGGGCGGCGGCCCCGGCGGGTACAGCTACAGCACGGAGCGCAGCAGCAGCCTGGGCGGCCCGGGCGGCTACTCCTACTCGTCCACCACCAGCGGCCGCCTGCCCTACGGCACCACCTACCGTCACTACTCGCACCGCGTCTAGTGCCCGGCTCCCTCCCCCCAATCCCTAATCCCTCACGGCCTTATAATCAGTATTCGCTAACGCAAGATCGCTCTACTTTTAATTTTAAGCAAGATGTGAATCGTAATTTGCTTTTTTGATATTTTTTTGGTGTATAAGTACCTATTCTTTTAATTTATTTAAGCGATGATTTTAGACTGAATTTTTAATAAAGCTTGCATTTTTAAATGATGTTTTTTTAACACAATACCCCCACAAACAGGGCAAGGGTCGATGATGAACTTGGCCTTCACTAACAATCTGTTTTCAATTTCTTCTGTCTATTTGATGTGACTCTTACGTTTCTATAAAAACACGAGAAACATTTTCAGATCACAGAAGTAGATGAGATAAAATAGTCCTTTGAACCGGATATAAAACTTTACTCGATAATTATTTATTTTTGTTTATTTATTCAATGCCACTCTCCAAAAAAACTACCAATACTACCATGACTCAAAAGAATCTCTTTCAGTCTTACATTTTCAACTGGAAAACGGTTCCAGAATTTACAATTTGTCCATGTAACTTCTATTCTTAAATCGTACATCTTTCTATTTCTACGTCCAAAACAAGTAAAGTTAGTAGCTAAAGAACTGATATCTTGGATATGTATTCAAAATGTACAGTAAGTAGGTAGTCAATGCAACCTAACATACCTGTGTATGCATAAAAACATAATAGTTAATGACAGTAAAAATAAAACAACAATTTTATTTAACAGTCTAGAAGATATGTTTAGGGTAGGGTTAGGGTGTTACTGTTACAAATGGTGTTGTAAAATAAAATACCTGACACTTGACGAATAGCGCATTGACATGTGCGTGTTACTTTTTAAGAATATCTTAGACTATCTAAACAATTTCGATCTCCGTCATAACTTCATTTATTTATTTAAAAAAAAAAACTGTACAAATACCTATCTACAGTAAGTAACTTAGATCGCACTGAAAATCGAACATCTTAAGACTACTTAAATATACAAAGGTCACGAACATTTGACCCTGTACTTTAATAAATTTCCAAAAAAAAAAAGCTATATAGTAAGCAGTTATTTCCCTATTTTCCCTAATCATATTTGTGGTCGGCAGCCCTTGTCATCAGTATACTACCTCTCGTCTCTACTCCCGTACTATCACGACCCCTACATCGCGTACATGCCGCGGCTATCCCAGGTAAGTCAGTGTCTTGACGATGTATATAGACCCATGCACATGTAGCTGGCTGCTCACACGCCGCGTCATCGCTTTCGTCATGAAAAGTTAGAAGGGGTGGAGGCTAGAACCAATGATAATCCTGTAAATAACTGCGTGGTGTGGTTGGCTGTTGGCTTGACGATCTCGATTACAATTCGCCATTTCAGAAAAAAAGCCACCTGTTATCGAGAATCAACCATTAGCTAATCACAGCCCACTAGCTAATGGGCAACTTTGTAGTTTGTATTGTACCAAGGGTACACGCTAGTCAGGCTCTAACTCGCATTAAGTTTGATATCTTGATTGTTTAGTGAGCTAGGCTTGGTTGGATGTCGATAAAGCCTCAAAACTACTAGAACTGCTGGTAAATCCGTCACTGCTTGACTCAGAAACTCATATTCAGCATAATCAATCAAATGTGTAGATAATTGCACATTATCGTTTAATATTCATGCTTATTCTGTACATAAAGAAAGCATCATTCAGTTATATATTAAACATCTGTAAAGTTCAGTAGGTAATTAATAAAATTTGCAGGTTATGGGCCAACAGTTACTTACTTATAAATCCTATTTTCTAGTTAAATCGATATCGATACTAAGCTTGGGTTGCATCAAAAAGTTAAATATGGCCGCCGTGATTTTCACCATATAGATAGTGACGTTCTGTATAGAATGACAGCCCGGCGTCTTATTCGCGTAGTGGAAGCGTGCTGGCCCATAACCTAAAAAAACGCGTCCATTAATCTTGCAAAAGTAGACCTGTATACGAACGAAGAATAAAATACATGAATCATAGACAATAACCAGTTTTAGTGTTGCCACTGATTTCCATAAAACTTAACGTAACATTAACTTTTTTGATGCAATGCAATGCAACAGAGCCCAGGCTAAATCTTCAAAAAAAAGTGATGAATATAGTTCGTATATACCTATTGAAATTGATAAACTGTCCCAAGACAATACAAATGGCGCGCATTCCTGCATGTTCCAATTTAACTTCACCTCGGCCCTATTTATGAGCATCGCATATCGCACAGTAAACGGCTCGTAAACTAAATTCAGATTTATTTTACAACGGGATTAAATAATTAGGGATGCTATTTAATACTTCAGTACCTTGTTATTCTTTTAATTGCGTAGCGGAGGCGGAGCCATTAGAACTGGGCATCTATTCGAGTCCACGACACGAAATGATTCTATAGGAAACGGATATCTCCCTATAGCTTTTCGGACTTCACTTAAGTAATGAAGTACCTACCTAGTTACAATAATTTTGTTTTCCGTCTGTGACGGTGACGAAATCGCTCTCGTCTCGATTCATTCCTCGACGTCATTTCTTTAGATACCTTACCAATGTCTAAGTTTATTTTTGCACATCTAAATTCATAGGTGCTCATTGATGACACATTATACAATACTATGACTGGTTGTAAAGCGCCAACACATTTATTAATGTTCCAAGTAGTTCTAACGTGCCAGCGTAATGGGCGGTATAATAAGTCACACCTGCCCGACGTCCAACTCTCGCAAGTTTAAGTAACTGATTGATCTTGATCAGAAATAAATAAGTAGCTGATTACATCCTTTAAGACATATTATTATTATGACCACCACGTACCCATTCAACTTGAGAGTAATATTGCTGGTTATTCGTTTTGTATTAATAAACGCATACTAGGTCTTCTAAAGCTGACATCTGAAGATTTAGACTCAATGACTGTTCGTTTGAGATCTGAATCATCATTGTTGTGTGGGATCATCATTGTTTAGGGATTTCGGATGCGAAGTACCAAGCATCAAGCATGATCGCAATTTGCAGTGAGTGTTGAAGTAAAATAATTAAGTAAATGTAACATACTCTGGGCGAATAAGACGCACTGGCCATGATAAAATGGAACTCGTTGGCAGTAGTGCCACACGCCTGAACCAGTAGGGTGACTAACTTACTAGTAAAGGTGGAAGAAGCAATGGATTAGATGGATAAGTATATGGCACATCAATGCAATGCAATAATGCAACGAAACTCCACTTCCAAAGATTAGATAAAAGCACAGTTCCAATAAGGTGTATCTTCCAGCGGAATAATAATAGAAGTTTGCATTTTTGTATGACTTATTTAAGTTCGAAATTAATTTTAGGATTTATATAATTAGGTAGGTTACCTAAAGTTTTGTAGTGCATATGATGTGGAAATAGTTTGTGAAATCCAGTTATCTAGATCTTCGAGAACCCTCTGGTTTTCATGCTAAAACACCATGTTACCTATACGGCTTACGATCCACCAAGATAACGCTAAAGCGATGCATCAGAATCTTTATATAACTATTATTTATAACCTAAAGAAAATGATTTGCTTTTCTTAATTTTCTAGGCTTATTTTGTACCTAGTTAATTATCATAAATCACGTGAATTTGTATCGTATTTCAGTTATTAAGAGATAGGTACATGAATTAAACATTCAAAAGAGTGTGCCCCAGGGTTGTGTTCTGGGCTCGCTGTCGTTAATCTCATTTTTTTGGCATGCAAATGAAAGAAGAGTGCGTCGATTTATTTCATCGCTACAGATCGCATTGTTTTTCTTAATGTCATATTGAAATAAATATAAATTTCCAGTGTCCCATTGGGTAGGAGGTACTGAAATGTGTTCATGTTTTCCGTACACCGGTCCTGTTTAATACTCCGCATTCTCCGCAACTGCTCACGTCACTCGACAGCGCATTTCACAAGTTCATTGCTGAAAATATCTTACGGCTCGTGTTTACCACCCGTTTATGATGTCGATGCAGGAAGATTGCAAAACTTGCAAATACCTATGCTAAAATCTTACTAGATGTAAGATTACTGTCGTTATATCGTTAAGGGTTGGCAATTTCTAGATCCCGGAATACTAAAGTAGGTACTGTGTGTGCAGTACAGCAGCCAAATGCATGTTATCTAAGCAAATTTAAAATTTCAGTCAGGAGTTGGTACTTTTTGGTTGGATATGGCATGATGACTGATAAAACATACCTACTCGTATGCAGTGTAGTGTACTACAATAGATAAGTATTTGTAAGTATCTTATCTATTTACTGTTCCTCCTACCTCTACTTGTTGGATCTCGGGGATAGGACAGTCGATGATAGGTATCATACATTGACAGAGTTACGTCATTACAATTACGTGGAAATATCGCAGTTTCTCGAGAAAGAAGAACATTGATCGACTAAACTTTGAAACAAAATCATATTCGCTACTAATGAGTCGCAACTCGCACTGTTACGGAACTAGACCCAACTCTTGGCAAGCAGCCACCACTCTAATTACGAATCCAAACATAACATATTCCAAAGAGCTTTCTTTCAGGTTCTAATTGTCGAGGAGTGTTCCTAAAAATTATACGAAACATATGGGCGCCATTGTAATGTCTGGATAATTTAGCAGACTGACTTTGTTTATCGAAGATAAATAGGTAGCTTCCGTTGTTATAAACGAAAAATACCATGTGTCTCGTGTAATTAGGACTGTCTACGAAGTTCTAAGGAACGTAAATATTTACTGAAGACAACGAGATTTTACAAAAAACGCAAAATCTTGCGAAAATTTCTCCCGATGATTTCTGGCAGCTGTTATAGTCGTGAGGACATGACGCAACAAACCCGTTTGCACGACTCGACTTTAGTTTAAAATATACGAGCGTACCGTACTCTCCCTTGAGCAAAACAAAGGCCGGATACGTAAACATTGAGAATTCCTGGCAGCTGGCCGAAGGTCGCTTAATGATCAACATCCATACGATCATAAAACCACGGTAGATTTCTTAGCTACGCTTTGTAGAGACGATTCGGTTCTAACGAGTTGGAAAATCGTAGTGGATACTGCGCAATGGATAGTTAACTTCTGTAGCGTTTCATTATGACGTTATGAGGATTTGGGGGCAGATATTCATATTCATAGAATATAGCCAATTGTAATTTGACACCGATGCGAACATAGCTAGCAGATTTTTTAGATATCACTAAGGAACTTATTTAATTCAGGCACTTAGGTGAGATGGACACAAACTTAATTAATTAAAAGCATTAGCAGGCTGAATATTCCTTCATGTCGTGCGCCCATCACCCGGCAGCTTTTATATGTACCTAATTATATCCCACGCAGATGACTCATTGCCATTGATCCACGCAATAAAGGTCTCTCAAAAATAGATCTATGATGAGGCATTTTACAAACAAAATGGAAAAACAAACTATTCGACTAGTTGCCAAACTTTCTTGATAAATAACAGTACTCATGCATGTTATTGATTGATCTTACTTCAGTCTATCTTTTCTGACGTGTGGTGGTATTTTGTGTTAATTCTTTTCTCAACCTGCTCTATATATTATTCTTTAGGGAGAGACCTTCAGTACCTATCAGTAGAGAGAGACTTTCTGCTAAACTTTTGTCTTCAACACATACTTTTATTTGTGACCTAGACGGCAAGATAAATCATTATCCGTTTCCATATTATGAATACCGACCATAATTATTCATACATAACTGTTTTCTTTTTAAATATTTCACCCAGCATGCTCTATGAAGTGTTAATTCTTTGAGGTGTAGCAGCCAATTTCATGCTACAGGCGCTTCGCTTTTGTCACCATCACCAGCGATGTGTGTGATATGCACTGATGATGTTCTGATTCATTGCATTCAGAGGTGTTTAAAATTCAAATGATTTTCCAATAATAACATACCTGGCACACGATTCAGATGAAATTACACAAGCAATGATTTTCCGTTGTAAACATTTACTGCAAGCATTTCATCTGCAATGGACGATGTCTCTTTTAAGCACATTTTTATTTAACAAAAAAAAAGTTGGTCTTTTATAAAAAACCTAACACTGCCGAATTGGACAGCTTATTCATCAGCTTCAGCAGTTAGCAAGGGTCTTTTATCAATATCATGTGTTTCTGATCGTGTTTTCCTGTAGACGGAGCTGATATACCGGCCAACGGCTCGCAGCGTGACCCGACTCGTCACGTACCCGGAGCCGCCCCACCACGTGGTGCGGGTGCGCGTGCGCCCCTCCGTGGTTTTGAGGGAGCTCGACCGCATCAACTACCGCCACCGCCCCCTGACAGCAGTCACTGCGCTCGATGAATTCTACAATGCAGAAACCACTAAGGTAAACCTCTCAACTGGTGAGCTTCCCAAATGCGGGCACCGTATTTTTTCTCACCAGCGGGCGCCACAAGAGTTGGGGACTGCGTTCCAGCCTGTCAATGACAAACCGCGTAAAATAACCAAGGCTGCCTTGACCGACACTAACGCCACTAGCGCTTCTAGCGAATTTTTCACTAGCGATAATGACCCTCTTTGGGATTATCGGACCGAACGACGAGTATCTCACAATGCTTCTTTCATATAGGGGTTTAAGAACCTAGTGTATGCGAGAGGCACAGGACCTCGTGTCCATATAAACTTGTGTCTAGTTGGACATTTAATATAACGTACCAAGCACATTTGATAAGGCGGACATCGTTTTTATTAACAATGCAGAGATACATAGAAATACACCTTCAAGATCCTTATTCAGAACTTCTGATTAAACTTAAACACTTGATTGTCAAGGATCTATTCCTTTCCCCAGAACATCTGAGTCTAACATAGTTGTCGCGATAAAGCGCGAACCTTCAACGGAACCGGTAAGTCGATGTCTCAAATAGCTTTGTTTTACTGGCAACATCAGGTAAAAACGTCTAGGTTGGAGAAAAATGAGAAGAGGTTGAGTTTGGAATGTTTTTGTTCTCGGTCTTGACAGTGGATGGAGGAAAACGGATAAAATCGCCGACATCGGGGACGGCGAGACGTGAAGGCGAATCGGGCGGAGACCGGTAAGAGAGGTTGACGAGAGCCACGCAGTCGTCAAGGAAGTTACAGGTAAGTGCCCCTCCCTTTCCGATTCTAGCCAGTGAGATGAAAGACGAGATGGAGAACTTAGATGAGAATTACCTAAGTAAAAAGCTACCAAGAATAGAAAGTGTAGCAGTGCGAGGCATGGGCGAGCTATAAGGGGTGTTGTGGAGGCTCGTAAGGAGAACAGAATCTCCGACTAGAAATTATAGAACAGAAATCGGTTGGTCGGGCGATGTCCGACGCAACCAGTAAATAGTATAGTTTCCTCTCTCATCATCACTTGCAATATACTTAGAATAGAACTTCAGTGTCTTATCGTGGCGTTTAACACTCAGGCAGGTGAGCGCGTAATTCGTGCTCACTCTTATTTACTAGATGTACAAAAGAAAGACATACATACGTACATAGAACCATTGTACCTAGAATAACGCCGCGATAAAATGGTGGAGATGCTAAACAACCATGTGTAGAGATTAGCGAAGCCTTTTAATGATATAGTATAATATAGCAATTTTCCTTCGCTCGGGAGGCTCCCTGAGGATGAGAAGGATAGTTTCATAGTAGAGAAATCATGTACTAAACAGTTTCTGTTTACAGGAGCCCCGCGCGGCCACAGAAGGTCGCGCGATGACAGAAGGTCATGGCTAAAAAGGGTGGAGACCAAGAAAGCTCACAGTTTTGTTTCAGCAGCCCCGCGCGACCACAGAAGGTCGCGCGACGACCTAGAATCACGGTCAGGGCTATAAAGGGTGGAGACCGACTCACAGTTTTGTTTCAGCAGCCCCGCGCGACCACAGAAGGTCGCGCGACGACCTAGAATCACGGTCAGGGCTAAAAAGGGTGGAGACCGACTCACAGTTTTGTTTCAGCAGCCCCGCGCGACCACAGAAGGTCGCGCGACGACCTAGAATCACGGTCAGGGCTAAAAAGGGTGGAGACCGACTCACAGTTTTGTTTTAGCAGCCCCGCGCGACCACAGAAGGTCGCGCGACGACCTAGAATCACGGTCAGGGCTATAAAGGGTGGAGACCGACTCACAGTTTTGTTTCAGCAGCCCCGCGCGACCACAGAAGGTCGCGCGACGACCTAGAATCACGGTCAGGGCTATAAAGGGTGGAGACCGACTCACAGTTTTGTTTCAGCAGCCCCGCGCGACCACAGAAGGTCGCGCGACGACCTAGAATCACGGTCAGGGCTATAAAGGGTGGAGACCGACTCACAGTTTTGTTTCAGCAGCCCCGCGCGACCACAGAAGGTCGCGCGACGACCTAGAACACGGTCAGGGCTAAAAAGGGTGGAGACCGACTCACAGCTTAGTCATTTCAGAAAGTTAGAATCTTAGTGGGCCAGAAGCCCACGGTGGAGACCAAGAAACTCACAGCCTTTCTTACAGCAAGGGCCAGAAGCCCATGGTGCAGACCCAGAAACTGACTTCGAGAATATATTATTATAGAAAAGAATGTGCGTTTTGCTAAATAAATGAATAAATCAGAATTCCAGACGAGTCCACAGCCTAGGGATCCTAGTGTGGACTCAGGTAAGAACAAAGAATTATACTTATATCTTGGTAAGTTTTCTCGGGTTCACTTCATTGTTATTGTATTTTTATCTGAAATAAACCATTTTTATGTTGTTTTGTTTGGATGGGGATGCAATGATAGTGAATCACTTTATGCCTTCTTTGTACCAAAGATAAATTAATATTGGTATCTTACTTTGTCTATGCATTGCGCATTGATGCAGTGAGAGAAGGTAACCCTGGTCTGTGAATGTTTGTGCGTAAAGAAAAACGCCCAAGTATTCATAAGCTATCAACCATAGAGGGAATCGAAGATGGTGCGTTCACACGCGCGTGCTCGTTTGAATGTCACTTTGAGCCCGAGCGTGTGGACGTACCGAAGCATTTATGGTAAGTCTGAACGATAACTAGTATTCATGAATTTCTCTTTCCTTTTCTTGGTCTCCGTATTGGGTCTGACAGAGATAGATAGATATACTGTTTGACTTGCGCGGGACTATGATCGCGAAAATATTGAAAAGTGTAACATGTCTCATTGATTAGTGCTGCTTCCTTCTATGTCATGAATGGAGACGAGCACGTCCCGAATTTTTTTTAATGTGAACACTTCGTTTGCGTCCTTTATTTTTACCATAGAGATTAGAAGGGGTAGTGCTCAC
Source organism: Aethes cnicana (assembly GCA_963971205.1). Taxonomy (NCBI): domain Eukaryota; kingdom Metazoa; phylum Arthropoda; class Insecta; order Lepidoptera; family Tortricidae; genus Aethes; species Aethes cnicana. Next base: position 9,717 of record CAXARK010000289.1, read on the forward strand.
ATGGTGAGCCTGCACAGGATCATCATAGACGCCACGTTGGAGGGCGTGGGAGGAGGTAGGAACACAGGGATTGCCAACGGTAAGATGGATTCATACGTAAGTTACGCACGATAAAACGCCTTTACAAATGACATTGACAGTACTTTGCCGCTAACGTCAGAAGATAATTTCGCTTAGAACTTGTATCTTACTCACCGTTACAATTCAAGATTCCCGATACTAAGCTGACTTAGAAAAGCCTGTGGGCCGAGTGCAAAGCCGCTAGTTTCAGTAATAATCGAAGTAAGTTACCCGGGAGCGACATGGCCGACCCCAAGTTAATACGTGTGAAACTCATCGTACAAAAACTATCGGAACTTATAGAGCAGACCGCAGAGATGGACACCATCACGTTCGACGAGCTGGAAAGGAGAAGGGGTCTCATTCAAAGTTACAACCGCAACCTCACGGACGAGATACGTCAATACTTACAGATAGTTAGTGACCCGTCCACGGAGGAGGTTGAGAGTTGCACGAGAGTCCAGCTGAGGGCGGAGGAGATGTTGGTAAACCTCAGGGTGCTGCAGGACAACAGCGCAAGGGAGGCAGATAAAGCAAAGGATCTAGAGCCGACCGCGAAGCTGCCAAAGCTGACTCTGCCCACATTCCGAGGCGATATCTTGCGTTGGGCGGAGTTTTGGGACCGTTTCAACAGCAACATACACTCCCGACCGCTATCCGGAGCAGACAAGCTGGCCTACTTGATGGGATGCCTGGAGAACGAAGCGCTACACGCTATTGAGGGACTGAGCGTCACGCACGCCAACTACGATGTCGCGCTGGGGATCCTGAGGGACCGGTACGGCGACGTCCAGAAGGTGCTGGACGCTCATTACGAGGCTATTCACGGGCTCCGGAGGGCCCAGTATAACAAGTCCGAGTGCAGAGGGAACCTCGATACTATCGAGCGTCACTTGAGGGTCCTACAAGCTTTGGGTGAAGAAACCAATGGGAATCACCTGCGCACAACAATCCTTCACAAGTTCCCAGAGAAGGTGGTTTATGAACTACATCTGTTGTCCTGTACGGAGAGTGTGGAGAGCATTCGCAAGGGACTCCAACGGATAGTGACTGCGATGGAGAAGGCTGGGGGAGAAGTAAGCCCAGCGGTACCATCCACCTCAAAGGAAATCACAACGGGGGCGCTGCATGTTGGAGTTGCAACAAAACCAACTCAGAGGGGGGCAGTGAAGACCAAGAGACCCCCAGCTTCTAGGCTCGCAGCGAAACCCACACTCAACATCCGGAAGAGGAGTTGCATGGACAAGAACCAGACACCAGCTAAAAAATCCATGCAAAACTGTTTATTTTGCGGAGGGCCGCACTATAATGCGGACTGTGTGGAAGTGAAAAACATAGAAGAGAGGAGGAAGAAGCTCGGCAAAAGGTGCTTCTTGTGCTTTAGGGAAGGACACCGAGCATCAGCATGCTATTCTAAGAAGCTATGCTACTACTGCAAGGAGAAGCACAACCAGTCCCTATGCCCCAACAGGAACAAAGGTAACCTTTCAACTACACTCAGCCTGCCCTCAGCCATAGACAACGAACCCAATTGTTATTCTTTTCTGCAGACAGCCGTGATCACAGCAAGACGCCAGGGGGGAGTAAAGAGTAAATCATGCCGACTTCTCTTGGACAGCGGGAGTCAACGCAGCTACATCACAGAGCGGCTGGCCAAAGAGTTAGGCCTCACTCCAGAGAGAAAGGATCTTCTGACAATCTTCGTGTTTGGTGCGAATGCACCAGTAGAGGTATCCAGTCCATCCGCACCAGTGGAGATCGAGTCTCGAAGGGGCATAAGGAGGATAATACAGGTGAATTTTGTACCTCATATAACCAACAGTGTGCTTCCCCCCGGACCCCTTGGGGATGTGGATGTGGTGGCAGATGATGGGTCAGCGGGAGACTCCATCCAGCTCCTGGTCGGCAATGACTATTATTTTTCATTTATTAGAGATGAGAAAAGAAAACTTGGGAACCACATGTATCTGCTCAACACAGACTTTGGCTGGATGATGACTGGCAAAAACATCGAAGACAAGAACGACCCCTTGTCCGTTATCACATACTGCCGCTGTCAAGAGGCTTCCTACTTAGCAGAGCCAGACCTACCCCTCAGAGACCCAGATATAAAATTCCTATGGGCATTAGAAAGTATTGGCATCACCGATTCCCCCAAGACCACGAGAGAGGAGGAAGCTGTAGAACATTTCAACAAGACAGTAAGGTACCTGGACAACCGATACCAAGTGAAGTGGCCCTGGATTTCATACCCTCCCGATCTCCCCACCAACTACGGTTTGGCCTACGGCAGACTGTCGAGCCTGGTAAAACGGCTGACACCGGAGATGAAAGAAGAATACAACAAGATCATGCAGGACCAACTGAATGCGGGTATTATTGAAGTTATAGATCCCTCCAATATCAACCTACCAGGAAGATCAGTCCATTACCTCCCGCACCATGTGATAATGCAGAAAGGTAAGAAGAGCCGTATCGTCTACGACGCGTCAGCGAAGCTCAAGGACAGTAAGAGCCTCAACGAGTGCATGTATAGGGGGCCGCTTATGCTCGAGGATCTCACTGCTCTCCTTTTGAAATTCCGGCTGAACAAGATAGGGGTCACAGCCGATATCGAGAAGGCCTTCCTCCAAGTCGGATTACAAGAGGAGGACCGAGACGTGACCCGTTTCCTGTGGCTGAAGGATGCAACCAAGGGGTTATCCGAGGACAATTTGATTCACCTCCGTTTCTGCAGAGTTCCCTTTGGTATTGTCGCAAGCCCTTTCCTACTGACAGCAACTATTAGACACCACCTAGCCAAGGGCGATGGATCTCTCGTGACGGAGATCGCCGAGAAGACTTATGTAGATAACCTGGTCACGGGAGCAGAAACTCTGGAGGGCGCGCGGAAATTGGTGAACAAGGCCAGAGCCGCCTTCGCAGAATTATCAATGAATATCAGAGACTGGATTTCCAACGAAAACCAGCTGATGAAACACATTCCGAAGCAATATCAATCTGGCGAGACGGAGCAAACCAAAGTACTGGGGCTGACTTGGCACACGCAGACGGATCTGCTGAAGCTCAAACTGGATGAGAGGTCACATAAGCACACAATCAAATCGAAAAGAGAAATTCTCAGAAATCTCGCATCAATTTACGACCCGTGTGGATTCGCGGCGCCACTGACCCTACCGGCCAAACTGCTCGTGCAGGAGTTATGGAAGCGGAAGCTGAAGTGGGACAGTCCGCTGCCCGAGGAGTTAGAAGATGAATGGCGCGGTGCGCAAAGCTTGATGGACGCAGCCAAGGAGATCGAGGTACCACGGTATGTGGGAGACACATCAAGAGAAAACACTTTGTGCGAACTTCATTGCTTCACCGACGCATCAAAAAGAGCGTTCGCCGCCGTCGTTTACTTGAGACTGGTAAGCAAGGAAGGATCCCGCCCCAGAACAGTGTTCCTCATGGCAAAATCTAGAGTAACACCAATATCTTACAAGGAAGACCTGAAAATCCCGAAACTAGAGCTCCTCGGGTTCGTGATAGGAAAACGGCTTCTATCTTACGTCAAAGAGACACTTGGACTGGATATAGAAAGGACCTGCCTGTGGACCGACAGCGAAATTATTCTGTACTGGATGAAGTCAGAGAAGCTTCTACCCCCTTTCGTAGCCCGTCGGATAAATGAAGTGAAGCAGATGAAAGAGATCGAACCCAGATACGTTAGCTCAGAATCAAACCCGGCTGATATAGCGACCCGTTCGGAAACGTGGCAGGTCAAGAAGGAATTGTGGAGCAACGGCCCACAATTTCTCTCGCTGAGTGAGGAGGACTGGCCAAAATCGCGAGATCATAGCCAGGCAGCTTTATTTACCACCCTCGAACAGGAGACCGGTGACATAGAGATGGAAGTTATAAACGAGGGCGAGGAAGAACTGGAAAGCCCCTGTGAAGAAGCAGAGACTCAGACAGGCAAGACAAGTGAAAACGAACAGACCGAGACGGAAAAGATATTGAGTCTGCAGAAGACGCACTTCCCGGAGGAGATGGCCGGTAAGAAGACCAGTCTCACTAGAAACCTTGGATTGTTCACAGACCAGGATGGGATCTTGAGATGTAGAGGACGCATCATGAACTCAGTATGCCCATACGACATGAGACACCCTATCCTCATCCCGAAGAACTCAGAATTCACCGACGACCTGGTTCGAGAAACTCACGAGAAATATTACCACGTAGGAGCGCCACACACACTTAGCGTCATTCGACAGAGATATTGGATACCTCAAGGCAAAGCAAAGGTACAGAGAATAATCAGAAGATGTCAACAATGCGTCAAGCACGGCGGAGGACCCTACAAGCTTCCACCCACCCCGGCATTACCGCCTGAACGGGCTAACTACAGTGCTCCGTTTACCTACACAGGCGTAGACTACTTCGGACCGCTCCTCATCAACGAGAACGCACAAACACAGAAGAGATGGATCTGCTTATACACGTGTCTAGCGGTTCGCGCAGTTCACCTAGAATGTGTCCGGGACCTCACCGCAGAGGAATGCCTTCTAGCAATGAGGAGGTTCATTTCGGCACGAGGATGTCCAGAATTGATAGTTTCCGACAATGCCCTACAGTTCAAATTGACCGCAGAAGTAATGACTGAAGCTCAATTTTCGGGAGAGAAGATAAGATGGAAGTTCATCCCACAACTCAGCCCTTGGTACGGAGCCTTCTATGAACGATTGATCGGCATCGTGAAGAATTGCTTAAAGAAAACGATCGGAAAACGACTGCTGAATGACACCCAGCTGAGTACAATCATTAAAGAGGTCGAAGCAGTTACGAATTCCCGCCCATTGACCTGCATAGGTTCGGATATAGAGTACGTGCTGAGACCTTCAGATTTCCTCACCTTAGGGAAGAGTGTCCCCATTGAAGCTTCGATTCAGAATCAGAAGCCGGGAGGCACTGTAACTAGAGACAATCTCATACAGGGGTGGAAAAAGGGGCTTCAGATCTTAGAGGAGTTTAAGAGAATGTTCCAGAGTCAGTATCTCTGCAGTCTCCGGGAGAGATATCGACATTCTCCTAAAGAACCCCGCATCAGATCAAAGAGGGTTCCACAAGTGGGAGACGTCATTCAAATTAAAGGAGAATCCAAGAATAGAGAAAACTGGCAAGTCGGAAAAATCTCCAGTCTAGCGAAGGGAGCCGACGGAGAAAGCAGGGTAGCCAAGATAAACATCGGTGGTAAGGAATTCGTTCGGTCGGTGGGTCAGTTATATCCCTTAGAAGTCGAAGAAGAGGACTCACAGGGCGCATCTGTAGACTCCGTTGTCGGACGCTGCTTCGATTCCGCACCCCGAGTACAGTTTCCAGTCGAAGGCCGTAGAGAAGCGCCTCTTGGGGCAGCTACTTCCTCGTCAGAAGACCTTCCCCAATACCCCGATGCAACCGCGCTGGACTTCCCGGCGTCAGCTATAGAACCAGAAGGCCAGAATGACCGTGCAGAATCTTCGTCGGAGACCGGGGCAACCAGCGGCGTCGAGGAGGCTCCCCCCCTGGCTACTGAGGAGAAGACGAAGAGGATGGCGGCCACACGAGCACGAGAAAAAATTGCTCTGTGGACCAGCCAACTGCTAACTCTCCTTAATTAGTAGCTTCGTCTTGCCGTTAAGAGTGTCGCGATAAAGCGCGAACCTTCAACGGAACCGGTAAGTCGATGTCTCAAATAGCTTTGTTTTACTGGCAACATCAGGTAAAAACGTCTAGGTTGGAGAAAAATGAGAAGAGGTTGAGTTTGGAATGTTTTTGTTCTCGGTCTTGACAGTGGATGGAGGAAAACGGATAAAATCGCCGACATCGGGGACGGCGAGACGTGAAGGCGAATCGGGCGGAGACCGGTAAGAGAGGTTGACGAGAGCCACGCAGTCGTCAAGGAAGTTACAGGTAAGTGCCCCTCCCTTTCCGATTCTAGCCAGTGAGATGAAAGACGAGATGGAGAACTTAGATGAGAATTACCTAAGTAAAAAGCTACCAAGAATAGAAAGTGTAGCAGTGCGAGGCATGGGCGAGCTATAAGGGGTGTTGTGGAGGCTCGTAAGGAGAACAGAATCTCCGACTAGAAATTATAGAACAGAAATCGGTTGGTCGGGCGATGTCCGACGCAACCAGTAAATAGTATAGTTTCCTCTCTCATCATCACTTGCAATATACTTAGAATAGAACTTCAGTGTCTTATCGTGGCGTTTAACACTCAGGCAGGTGAGCGCGTAATTCGTGCTCACTCTTATTTACTAGATGTACAAAAGAAAGACATACATACGTACATAGAACCATTGTACCTAGAATAACGCCGCGATAATAGTGGTGTGGTGATGTCATGGATAAAACTTAGATGGAGCTCGTTCAGCACCTTTGAGAGCATTCGACACTTGACCTTTGACAAAAGCCCTCTTTGATTCCAGCTGTTCGAGGATGAAAGGCGTCGCATTCGCGCGGACACTGCCTCGCTCCTGGCGCGCGCTCGCTCCGTGGTACCCCGCGCCAAGTCCTTGGCTCCCCTGGAAACCCTTCACACGTAAATTGAAACCTTTATCTCCTTTCTATATTATTGGTAAGCTCATAAGTCTCATATCAAGAGGGATGAAACAATAGGGTCTTATTTCAAGTGTGAAACTTGTCAGTTACCGTTCGCACCCCAGACAATGTAGCCAAATTTATAGCGGCTCAGTTCCGATACTATGATTCCTGACGCACCTGTTCAAACGGCCCGTCAAGTTTTTCTTGGCCAGATGTAATGGTTCAAAAATAGTCCATTGATGCGTCCGACTGCCCTGGCACTGACATTGGATTTTGACAATTAGCCTGCGCATACATTGGCATGGCAATGATCGACGTTGTTACAAAGTCAAATCGTGTTCCGCTGCCCACAACCCACATAAGCGATGAAAATCGGCAATCGTCACTCCCTCGCTGTAACAATTGACAGTCTTATTTGGCTGCGTTATTTTCGGCGTAGGTGTGGATTTCATAGGCAAATCTTGCCGTACGTAACGTAGGCAACGAGCGATCACCGGAGTAATTATAGACTGGTTAAATGCCAGCAAATGTTTGCCGTGTGTGTAGTGCTCTAATAAAATCTTTATGGTTTATTTTTCGTTAGAAAAGCATTTAAGATTTCTCGCGCAAATTGCGATGTTTGTGAATGTGATATTTATTTATGAAAGCGTAATTAAAATGTTAGGCCGACGTTCTTGACAGGAAGCCAACCTGGCCGTAGCTATAACTGTAAGCTATAAGGCAGGTGACCTTACAATGAAATTTTATTTCAATTGATGTTTGGTCCTTCCTACCAAATTTTATAGTCTTCTAGTATTGTACTTACAACCTGTGCTATATTTATAACTTCAGATATTCCTACGGGGAGCCGATGCCGTACCGATTCAGCAATGACGCATATGTAGCCCGGCTACTCGTCCCACTGCGCAGCGTCGGCGACGACATCAAGGGTATCTCATTCTACAACCAGCCCGCTAAGAGGTTCACGGGTAAGTTCGAGGAATCTACAAAGGTCAGAAAAGGTACATTTTACAAACGCATACAGTATAATCACAAAAACTTTCTACAGTGTTACTGATAACAAATACTGACCGTTCCTGAGTCCTGACTTGTAGATTTACCCCTTCTTCCACACTGTGCCGTATCGTAACCCCTAACAGTTAGTTCCAGTGTGCCCCCGTGGTAACATGAGGTGTTCTCGCCAGGACGCGGCCACCTCGCGTGCGTGCACTACAGCGGTAACAAGGGCTTCTCCAACCGCCGCCCTCTGTACAAGGAGCTAAGCATCCGGGACGACGTCAACCTGCTTTCGTTCTATGCGAAAAACAGACTCGCGGCCGCCGGCTTGGCCG
>CAXARK010000290.1:0-30856 GCA_963971205.1 Aethes cnicana
GCCGCCGACACCACGCACACTCCGCGCCCGCTTTCCAGGCATAAACCTGTGTAGCACATGAATCTATTTTAAGGATACTGAATTAACTATTGCAGTAGAAACTAGCTATAAAAATCGTTTTAATAATAATTGCAATATACCTCACTACTGTGGTAGACTAATCTCGGCTAAGCTCATTCGGGAAGCAAAGGGACTCAATGGGGACAGTCAATTCACTGAGTCACGGAGCTCAATTTGAACTTTAAATCAAGCAACTTAAAGTCCACTTTCAACGCCGTGACGTTTTGAGGCCCCAGAATATATACCCACATTAAATTTAAGCATCTACGATTAAGTATACGGTACTGAAACTTTAAAGAAAATCTTACTTTCATCCTCAATATCACAATCACTGTAGTAGCTACAGTCGGAATCCGAATTGAAATCAACTTCAGAAATTGGTAAATTGGGGGAAACATGGTCGTCTTCGTCATCTTCCTCGCCGGTCTTCGCGGAAACACCATTCACATTTGTTTTATTTTCAACTTCATTATTTATTCCATTATCTGCTGAAGGAATATCTTCAATGTCCTCACTATCATGGATTTTAAACATATCCCCAACTGTAACAGTGTGTGGAGCATTCTCTCCTTCAATATTTTCATTACCTTCATAGCTGGAATGAATGATATTATTCAGAAAATCCATGCGAGTCACAGAAGTCTCTGAGACATTTCTTTCATTATCGTGTTTCTGCTCAGAGCTGCTGACGTGTCCTGATTTATCTATTTCATCGTTTCCAACTTTCATAATGTCGCTTATGGCATGTCCACAGAACTCTTCACAACTAAAATCTTCTATAACGATTTCCTCAATTTCTGGACGAACGATGTTTTCACTCTTTGCAGCAACTTCAGGGTCTGAAACAAGTAGTTTCACAGTGACTTCGAATCTTCGGTTTTCAAACAGACTTGTAAATAACTACTTAGTTATTTACAAGTACCTAATTATTTTTTCATCTCTAGGTATATACCTACTTATACAGAGATGAAAAAATAATTCTGTTTTTTTATGTCGATGGTATAGGCAAACGAGCGCACAGCCCACCTGATGGTAAGTGGTCACTGCGGCTCATGGACACCGAAATCCTTTGACCCCCATTAAGAAACTATAAGATCTCGAATGCGTTGCATTCCATCTTAGGCCTCAGGGTAAGGGTAGCCTTACCCTGAGGCCTAAGATCGAATGCCTCTGTGCCAGAAATTTCACCGGCTGCCTTAACCCCTTACCGGAACACAACAGTGCAAGGACTGCTATTTGGCGGGAGGTTAGCCTTAGATATCTGTTAAATGAAATTATCATCATAGGATAAGCCAACATTGGTGTCACCTATCTCGTGTTTTTATGGCAAGTTTCTAATATTACCTAATATTAGAAACTTAATGTAATTTAAGAGAAGTGTCTAATTTATTGTGATATACAAACATGTACCTTGGTATATTTAAAGTTAAGTAGGTAATGAAATATTTTGTTTCCTGATTTTATTCATTTATATGTTAGCTTCTGCCCGCGACTAAACCCGCGTGGAGTTCCCGCGGAATTTAGTATATTATCATCATTTCAGCCGAAGACGTCCACTGCTGGACATAGCTTAGGCTTCCCCAAGGAAAAAATAGTATGGAATTAAGTATGGATTTTTATGGATTTGATTTGAAAGCTAAGGAGTTGGACCTACCTCCAGAGTGAGCGAGCGACGCCTCCGCCTGCCGTTCGGCCCGGCGGGCTAGCCGCGTCGAGCGAGCGGAGCGGGATCTTGCCTTCTTCGATGCTGCTGACAGGAAAAGTATACGAGCATAATTAAAATTAGGGTGGCATATTACAATTTTATCATAAATGCCTACCGAATGAGCTCAGTTGGATGGACGGATGCAGGTAAACTTTGTGGTATACTTTGTGTTAGGTACTAATACTAAGTAGTTGTAGTGTAGGTAAGTACACGTCATCATCTCACTCTTTGTCGAAAGGAAAAAACATGGCTACCATCTTAGTCACAAACATAGAGAAAATGGCCACAAATCACAATTACAAATGGTCATTATGCGAGCCTAAATAATCCTTTAAACTGTCAGTTTATAATGCCAAATATGCTCGTGAATTTTAAAATGTGTGCTTCCCGTTTCTCCAACATTTGGTTGCGTGTCGTTTAATCCTTGGGCAGCATATGCGGCGGGGACTTACCTTTCCGTGGCATTGTCGTGGAATAACGTCCCGGATTACACCTTTCTTTAATTTCTTTAACACAAAAGTCTTAAAAGACGATCAATTATATTGATATTTAACTTTAATTAATTGTAGATCAACTTATACAAAACTTTTAGTTAATATATTAGATAAATCACGCTATGCACTATGCACGCTCCACTGTCCGAAGTTCAGATTAAACAGTGACAACATCAGACCACTGCTGCTGAGGCCAGAGAGAAAATAGACATGTACCAATGTATACACTTATTCATACTCCCTTACCTCTATGAAAATCAAAGAACGCACCAATTTAGTCTATTTAAATAAAAACCTTTTCCACTTTTAATAAAGACGATTTCAGCTTCTGTATTATTATTGCTTATTACGTTTTGATACGGCGATCCTTAATTTTTATCGCGTCGATATAGCGGCGTCACCATGAATTATCTTCTACCAAGTGTGGCGCCACTGCCGCGCGCCACGTTGAAAAGTCGTGTAGTTCCATTTTTTACCGCGTACGCTGATAAGTTTGTTCCAGCGACGGAGAGCCCCGCAAAAATTGTTGTAGTGTTGCAACGTTAATAAAAAGTCGCCTTATTTTAAACTGGCAATATTCGGCTCCGGGTTTTCCCTACCATGGAGGTAACAGGACATACGGAGCGAGTGGTGTCAATTTCGAAACAATAGAAATGACGTAGCAAAGCAACGCTACGTGACTGACGTAGCAAGTGACAAGGAAAGACGTGAGCCCGAAGGTCGTTTTCGTTCACAATTCAAAAACGTGCCCAAATTTTGACGTTCACCTTTTATGTCATTATCTCTCGCATAATCTTGTACTTTAAACGCGCTAATCTTGTACATTTATTTGTTTATATTTATTTAGATAAAGATAAAAATAAAAAATACATTTATTCAAGTAGCAATCACATTTGCATCGTCATTGTGTACAATTTGATGTAGTTATCATTAAAAACATACTCATCCGCTGCAAGCTTCGTCATTGATTTATGTAGGTACCTACATCTTCTACTTTGTATCAAACTTTTTTTTTATCACACGTGTTGGGTAAATCCTTCGACAAGCTTAGGGAAAGAAATGCAGACACTCACCTGGCTCCTGGACCGTAGATACTCCCGGGGGCCCCCTTCAGCAAATCTCCACAGGTAATACTGGCTATCTTGAAATACGCGTTCGTTTCAGGCTAGTTACACGAGCACCTTTTTGATTGGGAATTTAATTCGATAGAAAATCGAGGAGCGTTAGCGCCGTTGCGTACAGACGTTGACAGATACGATAGAAGTTGTAGATGGCAGCACTAGGCGATGATTTTCGTCCAATCGGAGCGCTGTAGCTAGTGTCTGCATGAAAACCCCGTTTGTCGAGTTTAAATTTGAATTTTGAATCCAACGATTTGTTCTGTGCTAGTTTTTGAAGACTTGATTTAAAGAATATGCAAAAGTACGGAACAACACGCATACTGTTAGATAAAGAGAGAAACAAGCCTTCACCCCCTCTCACCCCCGCACAAATAGCTCAAAACTCGATCACAGAGCAGCTCCGGTTGTAGGTACCTACTACTATGATGTTACCCCCACGTTCCCTAAACCACAGATTACTAATATGTAGCTAGCTACAGATGGGACAGTGAGTTTTCGCATTCCTTCGTTAGTTCCGAAATCCGCGCTTTGGCGCTAGTAAATTTTCTAATCTGTGGTACCACGTAGCTGTCATTTTAGGGATTCGAATATCACCTTTTATCGACATCGACATTCCGTAGCTGTAGTGATGTAACTACGATAAATTTTACGATAAACGGAGACCCGGACCCACTCGCTACGGTATTACAATGGATTCAAAATAAAAATACAGACCTTTTTAAATTATTTATTTATTGCCTTTTTCCTTAACCTATAAATCTTATATTTTTGTAGCGCTATTAAATGCATTTTGCAATTTTTCGATATGTGCCTTTCCTCTATTTTGCCCCTCAAAATTTTATTTATTGTGTTAACCCAATTGTGAACTTGTAATCTTATAATTAAAGTTTTATAGTATTGCAACAACTTTCGCCTATGTGTTTTACAACCTAGCCACGCCATGTCACACTTCTCTAAAATTACCAAAATATTTTTTTTTACATTTTTCTTTTCACAATGTTCGTCCAGATAGCTGTGAACAATTTGGGCGCTTTCCCTGTACAAACGTAAAATTTTTCCGTTTGGGTACGCTAGATTGTTGTTTTTAAGTCTTTTGTATTCTCTTCTTAATATGTAATCATGAATCCCCTGAATTTCTTTAGTGATATATGTTTTAGCGCATGAATGGCATTTGAATTTTTTTGTAATTTTTCGGCAAATATATCCCGCCGTATATGCAGAGGTTTGGACCATAATTTTTTCGGCCAAAACTGCCTCTCTATCTACTGTAAAAGAATCTGGATTACGAAATTGTGAAGAGGCTGGAACATTTATATTTTCATTTGGCGCCATATTTTCCTTTTCTATTTCTGATTGAAATAAATAATTTAAATCAATTACTGTTTCGCCTAGATCCTCTTCACAATTCGTAAATTTTGATTGGGGGCTTAAAATATTTGAGATTACTAATGACTTAAATGTATATATAAAAACATTGGCATCAGGATTAATGTTGCGATAATTCATCGCTCTTATGCGCCCAAAAAAATTTTCCAGGGGATCTTGATTGATTTATAAATCTAGGGTAGAAATATTCTACGTTGTATTTAGAAAACAGCACCTTTGACAAACCTAGAAAACTACGTATTGTTGTAACCCAACCCTCTAAAAGATGGGACACGAATATGTCTTGGCTGACCAGTGCGTTTTGCATGTTTACTTTTAGCATCAACAAATGTCATGGATTTTAATTTTTTAATAGCGTCTCTCCAAAATTGCTCGTGCAAGGATTTTGGTTTTACAGCACATCTCAACTTTCCTTTTCCTTGCCCTGGAGATCCATTGACGCTGTCGAATAACTCGTCAAAAAATAAAACAACGGCAGCTGTTGACTCCATGGTCTCCTTAAGCGTATTAAGCCGTTCATCTGAAAAAAAGCATGTTTGGTTATTTTTTACACACGCACAAACAAAAGTGTAGCAGAATTTATACTATGTTAAAGATAAAAAATCTACTTGTGACGTAAATCGTACCAATTTTGTTCAAATCTGACACGTTTCCAGTACAATTTATTATTATTATTTAATCCACAAAACATCCAGAATTAGGTAATAAATAATGGGGTTTTTAATATATATGTAAGTTACGGACATACATATATTAAACACCTTAAAACATGCTTAGAATCGATGGCTGATACTGTGGTTAAAATATCGTCATAACGTTTTGCTTAACAGCCGTGGTGGCCTAGTGGTTTGACCTACCGCCTCTCATGCAGAGGGTCGCGGGTTTAAATCCGGCTCGCACCTCTGAAATTATTTATGTGCGAAATTTAATTTGAATTTAGTACTGAGCTTTTCGGTGAAGGAAAACATCGTGAGGAAACACCTGCACGCATCTGCAAAGTAATTCAAGGATGTGTGTGGAGTCCCCAATCCGCACTGGGCCCGCGTGGGGATTATAGCCCAACCCTCTTGTGATGAGAGGAGGCCTGTGCCCAGCAGTGGGCCGTAAATAGGCTGTTGTAGTAGTTGTAGTAACGTTTTGCTTGACCCTATAACCCTATGTACATACAATCACAACACACGGGCTTCACTTATCACAATATTTTGGTAAAAAATAGCTAGAGAGTGCTAGTGTAGTGTCCCAAGGAACCACTCAACATCTATGATGTCTCGTCTAACAAATTATTTAATTAAAATTGAAGTACTCACGAACAGCATGTGTGTAATTCAGCATTGCAGCAGTTCGAGCACTCAATACTTGAGCCGCTAGTTTTACTTTCATTTTTTTTACTTTCTTAGGATCTACATGCTCTGCAGTGATTTTGGGTAAGGCTCGTGTATGGCCTGCTTTGATGTCCAAGTTGTAAACATATAAAATATCCTCCCAAGAAGCCCTTTTCCCTTCAAACATTATATCCTTATTGAGGAAGTTATTCCTTATCCCTTTCAAAAGGTGTGGAGGATCATGAAAGATAAATAAGTCATGACCAGATATATTCACTGTATCATCTGAAACAGCAAATAAAGACCATCTATTAAGAATCACATAACAAAAATGTTTTACTTCTGAAAATTGGTTGTATCCATCTTCTCAGTCAATTAATACAATAATTTCTCCAGTCCGGATATGTTGTCCACAAGATTGGTTTAAATTCCGCCAAGAAGTCAACTAATATTGTAAACTAGCTTCTGCCCGCGTGGAATTCGGTTATCGCGTTCCCACGGGAACTATGCATTTTTCCAGGATAAAAAGTAGCCTATGTCCTTTCCCGGGACCCCAACATCTCCATGCCAAATTTCATCTCAATCGGTCCAGCGGTTGAAGCGTGAAGAGGAAACAGACAGACACACAGAATTACTTTCGCATTTATAATATTAATATGGATGTGGATGTGAAAGTATGGATGGACATCTCCACTCAAACGGGTTAGAATGGTTGAATGCATCAGGATGTTGGCAAGGTTTATAAAAGATTCTATTATACTTCTCATAAATATAAGATTAATATAACGTAAATTAAAAAAAAACTCACCATTTCGGCTTTCATGAGTGGTCTTGTTTTTAAGGTTCTTCAGGCAAGACCTGAATGTTGAGCCCTGGTCACACACGAGGGCAAGGGGCTTCAGACCGGCATTCGCAAGCTTCGTTATAAATTTCGTTTAGTATTTTTTCTAGCTCCAGAGCAGAAACCGTCCCCGAGCAGAAGTAGTATGCAATGCATTGCCTCCACGATGAACATATGCCTCGGACCATAAACACTAACGCGTGGTCAGCAAATTTTTTCTTGCGTTCTCCTGCTATCTCTACAAATCCGTTGATAATATCTTTGTTTTCATTGTAAATTAGATTAGGCGTCAGTGCCACTTCGTCGAACACTAATGTGCAAAGTTTTTTCTTGTCATCCCAGTTTTTTATAGTTTTTGCAATGTGAAGGAATGTGCAATCGTTTATCCCACAATCAAACACGATTCTCGTTGACAACCGGGCCAAAGTGCGTTTCGTTGGTAAATTAAAAATGTTTTCTAAGAGTCTGTATCCTTTAGGACACTGCTTCATTATAGAAAGTGCAAAGAGTTTGTCGTCCATGTCGAATCTCCTACCCATTTTGTTCTTTCTTGCCAGCCTCAATTGCATTAGTAAAAATGCTTTCGCCTTTTTGTTTAGGTGTTCAAAATTCTCCATTAAATCTTGACGGCTTGCAAGTGTCAGTGCATTTTCTAGTCTCTGCTTATTTGTTTGACCCAGACTGTCCAGAGCAATTTTAGTAGTCTCCTTAATGAACCGTCTTGTTTTCGCCTTAAATTGCTTGACCCCTACAATACCTGAAATTATTTTGAACTTAAGGTCAATGGTACATCAAATACAATACCTGAAGCATAGAAGAAGTAAAGTAAACCTAGAATGACAACATTCAAACAGATCAGCGTACGCCCGAAATAAGTGTTAAATGTGATAATGATAATAGACGTCGCTGCCTAGGCAAGGCTACAATACAAACTCATACAAATTTGAACTCCATGAGCAACATCTAGATGGCGCTGTGCAGGCGAAGTATGAAATTTTGAAGTCCCCTGGCTATTGCCGATGTACGCCGTAATGTAAGGAGATTGACAGTCCACAACCTTGTCTCTACCTGAAGTGATACTGATAACACATTTGAAATGGCGGCATTTAAGTATAGGACCTGGGCAACCGTGCTTTGCTCGGGTGAACATAGCTAAAACCGAGTTTTCTCAGATATGACACCTAGCTAAATTGATTTGTCGCCCCCGCAAACCCCTATATTCCAAATTTCGTCCAAATCTTTAGAGCCGCTTCTGAGATAGCTTGGATAAATAAATAAATAGAGAAATATACAAGATTAGCGCGTTTTAAGTATAAGATTCATTCAACTAGCTAGCTTCTGCCCGCGACTACGTCGTCTATTACGCTATATTCGTCTTAAAATATTATGAAGTAGCGAGCACTGAATAGCACACACAAACAACCGCCTATTTACGGCTCACTACTGGGCACAGGACTCCTCTCATCATGAGGGGGTTTGGGCTATAGTCCCCACGCCCAATGAGGATTGGGGACTTCACACACATCCTTGAATGACTTCGCAGATGCGTGCAGGTTTCCTCACGATGTTTTCCTTTAGTTCAATAGTAAATTCAATTTGAATTTCGCACATACATAATTTGAGAGGTGCTAGCCGGACTCGAACCCCCGACCCTCTGCATGAGAGGCGGTAGGTCGAACCACTAGGCTCACTGAATAAAGCCATAACATATTTGTCTACACCTACCTTGGGAGGTGTCTTGCTTTGGAGTACAGGTTTTCGAGTCAGCTTTGCATATTTTACTGCCTGCCAATGATCCTGTAAAAGGCCACAATTTTTAAGACATGATGGCATGGTTATTTATAATCAAGTCTTGTGTGTGAGAACAATAAGTTCTGCATTTTGACATTTACAGAACTTTTTTAACCCGCGGCGAAATAAGTTTTGTTATAATAAGTTTTATGTGTTTCTGTGCATCAGTCACATCATAGCGCCGAAATGGATGAACCACTTTGTTTTTTTTTCGATAGTTTAGTTAATCAAGACTCGAGTGTTCTTAGTTATGTTTTAAGAAAATCAGTTCAGTTGTTTACAGATTATCAGTCCTTTTATGATGACATTTCAGGGATTTTAAACTAATAAATTAAAAACCTAAATAGTATGTTTTAAACAAAGAAGAAACAATGTTTTGTAGGTTTTGTTGCCAGATGGTAGTAGACTGAGGTAACTTGATCAAAATGTACAGAAAATATGGCTACCTTTTGATGTTGACGGCTGAGGTGTCTCATATAATGTGGAGTCCCTATTATCTTTCAGAGATAAATCCGTCAAAGGCTGTCTTGAAGTAATAAGTGCTGAAAATTTAAGGAAAAACAAGTTCATTAAAAACGTACATTTTAGCAATAATTATAACAAATTGATTTACATGATCATACATCGTGTGGAGACTGGAAACCTGCACGCATCTGTAAAGTATCTCAAGGCTGTGTGTGAAGTCCCCAAATCACATTGGGCCCGCGCGGGGACTATAGGCCAACCCCTCTCGTGATGAGAGGAGGCTTGACAAGCCTGTGCCCAGCAGTGGGCCGTAAATAGGCTGTTATGGTGGTCTGGTGGTGGTGGTGGTATAGTAGCTTTAACAATCATATTCAAGTTCATTTATTTCATACTAGTTTCTGATGCTACCTTTTGATGTTGACGGCTGTGGTGTCTCGTATAACGTGGAGTCCACATTATCATTCAGAGTAGCCTGCCTCAAAGTGATTGGTTCTGAAAATTGAAGGAAAAGCAAATTGACTAAAAGCTTACAACAAATTTTTGCGAGATACTCAATTCAATTCAATTTTTGGGTTATATGGCCCCCATCGGTGCGATGATTCCGCCAATGTCGAGGTTGAATAAAACACGGCCACTTTGACATTAGGTCTTGTCCGGTACAGTTACTTTGCGTTCGGTGAAGTAAATCCCACCACCAATCTACTACCAACCATGCAAAACCTGAAATTAGAAATATATATTAAATGTACATATATAGGATATTATAAGGTTAATTATGAATTTACTAACAGGAACTTTTTTATATATAAATAGATATTTTATTTATTTAAAGTTTAATGTTATTTTTGGTCAGGAATGAGTCAAGCACAGAACAAATTGGAGAAAAAACTTGACTGAGTAAAAAGTGAAGGTTTATAGGACGACTTATCTCATGAGGTAGTAGATCATATAGAGGAACAGATATTTTTGGACATTCTAAAAATATATGTTCTAGGGTCCCTTCAGCCAGCCCACACTCGCATAAAGAACTATCCCTGATTCTGAGTTTAGCCAAGAACACCGGAGTACACAGGTGACCCAAGCGCATTCTAATGATCGTGGAGGTGTTAACTTTGGAAAATTGTCTGTGCTTAAAGAACCACGGCCTGGTCGGAAGAGCTGGTTGAAGGCTCGCATAGTGCTTACCTTTGTGAAGCTGAGATGAACGCCATATTTCATTCCACTGATGCAGTAACTGAGGTTTAACAATACATTTTAAATCACGACTGAAGCACCTACTGTCCGTACTAGTACCGGTATTGATAGCCTCCTTTGCATACTGATCAACTAATTCATTGTGGACAATGCCACAATGACTAGGAATCCAGGCAATGATAACTTCTAGATCCATTTCATGGCACTCTCTTAACAATTCCTTAATCTTTAAAATTATATAGGAGTTTTCTTTGCAATGAAAAGGGAGTTTGACTAGATCTTGTAGACAGCTTAAAGAGTCGGATAAAATAATAGACCGATTAAGGTTGTGACTTTTTATGTATAGTACAGCCTCATACAAAGCTAAAGCCTCACCAGAAAAAACCGAAAAATAGGAAGGGCATTTAAAATTTAGAATAATTTTGAATTTAGGAATCCAGACAGCAGCACCTACATTCATTTCAGAAGAGACCTTAGAAGCATCTGTATAAATTTTTAACCAGTCATTAAATTTTTCATTCATAATTGCATTAAATTGGGTATTAGCATTGATAGATTTCTTTTTGACTCCCAGGTCGAAAATTACTTTAGGTTGGAAGATTAGAGTGTCATAATCAAAACAGAACAGGATATTCTTCTGAAATTGAAACAACGGAATAGATTGGAACTTATCAAAAGAATTAACTAGGAGAGGGGGATCTTTATGAGCCCAATACCTGGAGGAGGAAGAAAGGTTTGATAGATATTGACACTTGACTAAAATAGGGTGGGAAGAGTATTGAGCCACATTTAAAAAGAACCTATCAGCCAAGTATTGACGGCGGAGGAACAAAGGAGGATCTAGGCATTCCACTTGTAATGCATTGATAGGAGAAGATTTTATAGCACCTGCTATAATGCGTAATCCCCTAGCTTGAAGTCTTTCTAATTTAACTAAAGCTAATTTGCTGCAGGGTTCTAAAATAAGGCTGCCATAATCAAAATGGCTACGGACAATGGCGTTGTATAAAATTTTTTGACTGTAAGGGTGGCTTCCCCAGCGGACACCAGAAAGAGAACGCATGACATTAATACTCTTTTCACATTTATTAGCAATATAATTCAAATGATAAACACCTGATAATTTAGGATCTAAAATAATTCCAAGAAATTTAGTCGTGGTTGAACTGTTAATTGACTGACCATGGATAGATATATCAGCTGGGGGAACAAGTCTCTTCCTAGAGAAAACAACGGCATTGCACTTCGGAACTGACAGAGATAAACCATGATGATCGAGCCAGTCGTTTAAATAAGACAGACCTGAGTTCAACATTCTGGAACATTCATCTACAGTGGATGAGTTTTTATATAAAACAATGTCATCAGCATATTGAAGTATGCTACAAAAGCTATTAACAGACAATTCCAGGTCATACGTATACAAGTTATATAACAGCGGGCTAAGTACTGAGCCCTGGGGAAGGCCCTTCCAAACGGGTCTAGGTGGAAGGGAAGAACCATTTACTCGGATACTAATGAAACGGGCCATGTAAAGGTTGCATATAATCCTAGTCAATCTCAACGGAATACTCAGCTCGTGCATTTTCTGCCTGAGTATGGAGAGGTTGACATTGTCATATGCAGACGCCACATCCAAGAATACGCCTATAACATGTTCATTGTTACTAAAAGCTATACGAATGTCAGAGGTTAAAATGCTAAGACTGTCCATAGTACTCTTTCCTTTTCGGAAACCATATTGAGACCTGGCAAGGATGTTTCTGGACTCCAAGATCCATTCTAATCTATTTTTAACAAGATGTTCCAAGATTTTTGCAAGAACTGAAGAAAGGGCTATGGGACGGTATGATTGGGGATCCTTCGCATCTTTTCCAGGTTTAAGAATAGGAATAACTATTTGAGTTTTCCATGAAGTGGGAATCAGACCAGATATAAATATGTGGTTTATAATTTGTAGGAATATTTTTTTACATGTTGAAGATGCATTTTTTATAAAAGAATAAGGGATACCATCAATCCCAGGAGAAGAATCGCGAAGGTGATCTAGGGCGCAAAGGAGTTCGCAGAAAGTAAATGGTTCATCCATTCTGACCAGCGGTGATGAGATAGGGGATATGTCTGGGAACTCTTCTTTAGATGGGACATAAGGAGGAGATAGCTTGTCTATGAACGTAGGAAGCCATAAATCTATATCATTGGATATAGCATCTTCAACATTGTTAGTCCCTCTGCGATACGCTTTCACCTTTTTCCATACCACAGACGAAGGAGAGCGAGGGGATAGAGATTCGCAAAAACTTATCCAGCCTTTGGACTTTTTCTTGGAGAGAATTCTTTTTGATTGGGCCACAGCTTTCTTAAAAGAAATATAGTTATCCATGGTGAGATTAGCAGCATATGTTGATTCAGCTACATTTCTATCTCTAATGGTATTAGTACATTCAGAGTCCCACCAGGGAGGGGAAGGGACTTTATTACGTGCTGAATTTTTGATTGGAATTGAGGAATCAGCAGCAATAAAAATGATTTCAACAAATTTAGAGTAAATTTCTAGAAAGTTTTCATGCGAGATACTCATTACGTTCAGAACTTTGCAAATCTGACAAGAAGACAGTGTTGCTGTTCTAAAAAAACTTAAAAAGGGTTGTCAACATCAAAGATAGTGTTCTACCGAGTAACGCATATTTATGTTATCGCACATGGTCGTTGTCTTAACAATATAAATGTCTGTATGTTCATGTATGCATGTATGTATGGGCATAATGAAATAAGGGTTCATACATAGTATAGACCTAGGCAACAATCTCTGAGGGGCACGCCGAGAGATGCAGCATCTTTACTAGTATCTTTCTCTTATTCATAGTTGAGAGCCGCCGTTGGCCGACAGACCGGGCTATCTCTAACCCGATCTTCAGCCTATGCGGAGTTACTCCTCTCAACATAACAAGGGATCTCTTTGTCCCTTGGAGGGTCCTCCACCTTCCCCATAGACCTTCCCAATCCACCGTGACTCTAGTTTACTCTACTCTTATACTGCATCACCTCTCAGCGTCTCCGTCATAGTTGAACAATCAGAAAGCACTTACCAATCGCTGAATGTCTGTACAGTACCTCTAATTGTCTCAACTTACTTATTAGCTCTCTTTTACCACATTACTCTCACTCTCCCCTAGCCGCCTCTATGCAACTCACACGCGAACTCCTAGCTGTCAGAAATCATAGCGATTCCCGCCCAAGTTACTTCATTCGTAATACCAGTACAAAAAATCGTTAAGTCTCGTTTACACTCGCCTCGATGTAGAAATCGCGATAATTAGCGACACTCCGGAGGGCGAGCACTAAGAACAAGGCAAGGCAACAGACGAGTCCACTCTGCGATCTTTTACCTCGCTCTTAACGCAGCGGCTCGTCTCTCGGTTCCAAGTGTTGAAGTTTCTCCATCCTCTTCGATAGATCTGGTCCCAGTTGTCTCTTCACAAGCGGGTAGACTATCACTCTCAATCTCTTCAACATCAATTGAAGCCACCGAGTTACTGGCTTCACTATCTATGTTTGTACAACCGCGTAGTCCCAAAAAGCGCCCCCTACAGGTTCCCATAATGAAACAACTGCTGCTGTCGAAGTACATATATTGAAATTTCTTCACAAAACTTATGCATTATAGGTTGTGCTACTGATAGCGCAATGTAGGAATGCCTCAACGACACCTAGTGACAACTTTACTAAACATTTGGCAATTTACCGCAATATCAAGCGTGAACAATGTTCTTTTCATCAACTGTGACTCTCATCTCTATACTTTAATGTCCCGGCTCTGTTATTTGATCGGTTTTCCGACTATCGAGTTGTGGTCCTTCTGGTGGCTGCGACAGTGGAGATCGGACACATGGATCTGTAGATAGCCAAATCGGGTAAGCTCTCACCAACTAAGTCTATCTTGGAATTATTCCCCGAGGTAGATTCTTGCTCTTCAAGTAGCAACGGGTAAAGGTGTCTAATTGATAGTGAACATACTGCTCTAACCCGAACTATGGCTACTCATTGATGTTCATCACAATCAATTCTTTGATAAGTTTGATTATTCTACCAACCTTCCAAGTGGCTGTGTTCCTTGATTCGCCCTTGATTTGGACAAGATCTCCAATGGATGGCGCATATGTGGGTACCCAACAGCAATTTGGGTGAAGGTTGGTACCATTATCTTGAGACTCATCGGCTATTGATTGACAAACATGTTCTCAAAATGTTCTGGCCGTGTTTCAACCTTCAAGTATATTCTTCTTCGTTGAGCTATTTATTTGTTCTGTGTTGCAATCATCTTACATCTCTACAGTTAAACATTTACTTAAAGATAAGAAGTCCGAAGCTCTGAGAACTAGTTCAAACTCTGTTCTTTCCTACTAGAGTCAATGGTCTACGGTTCTTTACATACAGTGTTGTACGAACCACGAATCTCTCGTAGAAACCTCGCCACGGAGCAACTTCCATGTTTTTTCTGACGCAGTATTCATAATTGAGCACTCAATTTGACATATAGTGCGTTATCTGAGATGACTGTCGCCGACATGCTTCTACTTATGCTGTCTACATACATTCGTCAGCAGTCAAATTCTGAACTGCCTCTTGGTGTATAGTTCTCACCGTTAGACACGTGAAAAGACAAATCCACATCTTTTCTAGCTCTTTATCTGTATCTTATCTTTATATAAACGGTGTGATGTAGTTTACTCACTCTCTTGGTAAACATCTTCTTAGTACTCTATCTACTATGGACAGACATTTAGGTATCCATTATTGTTGATGAATGTGTACATCTTTTGACATGACATTTCCCGTGAATTCAGTTTCTGGGCAAGAGAATAGGGTGTGACCTGTCGTATGACAAGTCAGTCTGCTTCATTCAATCTCTAGTCCGTCTGTGTCGGTGAATAATCCCAAGCTGCGAGCGAAGTTCATCTCATTACCTCTGATCTAATCTGGGAAGTATGTCTCTTGCAGGTTCCTTATTCCTTCGACTTTCGCTTTAGCGCTGCTATTGTATTGATGTTAGGATCTTGGTATGTTACATAATCTGGAGACTGTCCCTCCAGACCCTCCGCCTCTACGGCAGCAAGTGACAGGACTTGGTGGTTTCTCAGGTGGATATCTGCAAGCCACGTCTTCTATCCTTCTGTCCTACTCCTACTGATACTGCTTAGTGCTTGCCTATTGATAGTTCCAGATGTTCTTTCAAGTAGGACAACTCTACTCTTTGCCATCATAAGAGCAGTTTTTACTTCGTGATTATTGCTGATTTGGAGTTATACAACCGCCGTGTGTAAGTCTTTTGAGGCGTTGCTGAAGCAATACATTTCATATTCTACTATCCCCTTCAGGTTTGTTTCTATTCAAGTTGGTTATAAGTCTCATATTTCTTGATCAACTCTTCAAATATGATTGTATCTCACTTGCATTTCTTTCCTACAATTCCCATAGAAACAGCTGAATCTGTAGAATGACCGGAGACACAATACTGCAGTGTCTTCTCTTGATAATCACTAGTAAACAACGCTTCTTTCATATTTATTGTCAGCACATCTTCACTAATATCCTATAGGATTTTTATTGTTCTGGTATCTCTCATACAAACAAGTTGGTTTTCGATGACCAGTTCCTCTGATACATCAATAGTTTTTAAATCTGTAGCTCTGTGAAATAATGTCAGGGCTTCCTGAGTTGTGTTAGGACAATTGACAAGATTATCCATGTAGAACATGCTGACCGTTAGTTAGGAGGTCAAGAAGGTATGCGTCCATGGCAATTTTATAAAGTATTATCCATTACAATAGTCCATGGTCTCATTAAAACATTAGACCGCCCCTTCTTCTCTAGTGGCTTCTACGAAGTCAGTTATAACCATATTTTCAAGGCTATACTATGTTTTCACGAGAGCACAAACACTCACAGCTGTGCTGGTGGCAGGTCACTACTACTGTCAATGTACCTGCTTCATATTGCCCGTGATACAATCCATCCAAAGTCAGTATCTACTAAGAGGTTTTGGTCAATCTGAACTGTATTATTTCTAATAAAGAGGAAGTGGTAGTCACTTCCAATGAGAATATCTATAGTTATTCAGGAATAGCTGTCAAATCCAGGGGGTCTTGTCAAGTCCGGTGGTGATATAAATTCATCTTTGGCATCTTCACTCTTTACCGAAACCTTTACCTTTTGATACCGAAATCAATCCATGTCTGTCAACAAGATCTACATTCTGATGGCGTTCCGGTGTATGAGTACAATTTGGGATTTTATTCAGCACTCCATAGCAAGAATCATGTTCCTCTATTCTGTATACTTGGTCTTCATGGCGTCTATTGCTATCTTGTTATTCTCGTTGACAACACCTAGACCGTCAAGGCTTTCCTTGGCTGCTCCTTCCATGGTATTCAGGAAGGTTTTGAACCCGCTCCACTGAACTGTTCCATGGTAGCGGCGGCGTGTATTAACGCCGACATGATGCTCTTTCTCTGTAAACAAATGGCCACTTGAAATACACGGTAGTGTAAGCGCCTGTAAGGCGCCCATGTATTTATTGCAACCCGAACTAGATGTTCCATATGAAATGTATATTGTGCATTTCGCCTTACAAAACAGCGAGTTCCTTCAAGGCTTATATAAGGTATTACGAGATGCTTTGATGCAACGGATGGCGTTACTTCGAAACTACACTGGATTTGTACTCTTATTCTTCAATATATCATTAAAATACTCACGATCGATTCCACTGTACGCACTGATTAGAAACACTTCACGAATTATAAGTAGTAACTTTCGCCTGCACTTCACTTTCCTGTTAATTCTATCTACATACAACTTTTAAACAACTTGAACCAACGCTTTAAGTGAAAAGTTAAAATAAAAACAACCTTTCGAGCGGTAGTAGTAAAAGATACACAAACAGTCTGTTTTTAAATTCCGATTAGACTCTGGAACCTCGCGTATAGCCAATAGAATAATCCTATACATTAGTGAATCTACGGTGACAAGATTCTGACCAATAAGAGCGCTGTTTCCGTTCACTGCATGTAGAACAGGTCAGTGAGAACCGTCGTACTAAATGTTGCCAAATGAAAATCGATATCGAATGAAAGTCGCTGTCATGATCCGCTATTCTAATCGATAAATCGATAGCAGTACACTTTTCATTTTCAGTCAAATCGACTATTTTCCGATTTATTTGACGTTGTGTCGTCATTAACTCGAATAGTTATTTTGCGATAAGCCATTCGCATCCGAATGAAAATCGGTACTGAATACTTATTTTACCAACTGGTAAAGGAAAGACCCTCGTTATAATAATTGTGTAGTTACTACGAGGTCTGGTCGCTTTCGGGCGACATGCATGACGTTCATTTTATCGCGTCCACATTGCAGCTGCCACCGCAATAATGTTCTACCTACCGTTCTCTATCGTTGACTAATAAAATTCTGCCTTGCAAACATTTAATTACTCACCAGCATGCTCAGTGCATCCTACTCGTATGTTGTAGTAGGTATAGGAGTGAGATACACGGTAGTCTTGTTCGACCTATCGCCTGGCCTTATTCACTAGACTTGAAATGTCAAATACCTACAGATTGTTACTCACGGAACACTGTATCTGGGTTTGAATGCTAAGGTTGCTATATCAAACGAAGTATAAAATCAAATGCAGGTTTAAATGTAATGTTCAAATTTTACACATTAAACATGCTCATTAATAAGTACACAATGAGTACAAAAGTCGACGGTTGCCATTCACATGCCGGTAGCACAGCAACGGGTTGTTGTGTCAACCACAGACAGCCAACGCGAAACGAGTATGCGTATGTCACACTCGAACCAGCCATCTGTACTCTCACATCACGACATAACATCAATTTCAGCAGAGTAACTATTCCCCCCATGGATGTAACATATAGTACCTATAACTGGAGCCCGCTCTGGACTAAGTTCCGGGCCAGGTGCGCGGGGGCGAGCGGAGGTTAAGTCTTGTCTCTCTCTTCATCCAACACTATACGAGAGACAAAGGAAAACGTCAAAAACATGGGCCTATTTTTGAATTGTAAACGAAAAAACGGTCTTCGGGCTTACGTCTCTAAGCTTAACTTCCAGTGCTTCAAAAACTGACACCACTCGCTCCGGAATACTCCGGATGTACTATTACCTCCACGCTATCCGCAATCTGAGTCATCCTTATGTCATCGCGCGCCGCGGTGAAGGAACGAATCGAATAAATAGAACCATCCGATTAATCGATTAATTGACCTATGTCGCTCCGATTTTGGTTATGGCAATCTTTTATGTTAACTGTCAATTGTCATTTTACTTTTCTGTCTGTAATCGCTTTTTATTCTGTTCATGTCTAAAACATGCTGAAAATTATAAAATCGGACACAATTTCACTCAATATTGTGGACTATTACTATAAGGAAGAGTACAAAAAGCACATATGGACCAGCATACTTCAGATTCTTTTAGAAATATGCTTACTTTTGGATGATAACTTTTACAGCTTGTTCAAGGGAAAACTTCTACCTGTTGTTGTAACTGAGACTTAATTTGTACTGCACTAACTTATCAATCAACGAATGAACACCTGGGCGGTCATGCTAGCTTAGCATTTCATTACAAAGTTCACTTACATGAAACTTATTACACTATTTCTCATAAACTCTTCAAGTTACTCATTGCCACTAAGGGGCACTACTGACACTATAAGTACTCTTGACCACTAATACTTTCAAGGTACTCATCTTGGCTCTTGGGTTGTAATGCTTTGGTGAAGTCTCTCAAAATATAAATTTAGGATCTGACACTTGTGATGCATACTCACTAGACACTTAAAGATCTGATTCTTTAACTCTGCCTACTACAGGCCTACAGCTATACACATCAGCTGTCTCTACTCTCTCTACTCCAAGGTGCTGTGTTTACAGTGATACCCAGGCTCTCGGGTAATGATATCTCAACAAAGACTACTCTCTCTACAGTGGTGCCTACCCAGGCTCTTGGGCGCTGATTGCTCAGCGGAGTCTACTCTCTTAGACAAAGACAAACATATTGCAACAACAGCGGTGCCTACCCAGGCTCTTGGGGCTGATTGCTCAGACTCTCTCAGACAAAGACAAACATGCTGTAACGCCAGCGGTGCCTACCCAGGCTCTTGGGTGCTGATTGCTCAGCGGAGTCTACTCTCTTAGACAAAGACAAACATACTGCAACAACAGCGGTGCCTACCCAGGCTCTTGGGGCTGATTGCTCAGACTCTCTCAGACAAATACAAACATGCTGTAACGCCAGCGGTGCCTACCCAGGCTCTTGGGCGCTGATTGCTCAGCGGAGTCTACTCTCTTAGACAAAGACAAACATACTGCAACAACAGCGGTGCCTACCCAGGCTCTTGGGGCTGATTGCTCAGACTCTCTCAGACAAAGACAAACATGCTGTAATGCCAGCGGTGCCTACCCAGGCTCTTGGGCGCTGATTGCTCAGCGGAGTCTACTCTCTTAGACAAAGACAAACATACTGCAACAACAGCGGTGCCTACCCAGGCTCTTGGGGCTGATTGCTCAGACTCTCTCAGACAAAGACAAACATGCTGTAACGCCAGCGGTGCCTACCCAGGCTCTTGGGCGCTGATTGCTCAGCGGAGTCTACTCTCTTAGACAAAGACAAACATATTGCAACGACAGCGGTGCCTACCCAGGCTCTTGGGGCTGATTGCTCAGACTCTCTCAGACAAAGACAAACATGCTGTAACGCCAGCGGTGCCTACCCAGGCTCTTGGGGCTGATTGCTCAGACTCTTTGCTGTCACTTCAGCGGTGCCTACCCAGGCTCTCGGGGCTGATTGCTCAGACTCTCTCAGACAAAGACAAACATACTGTGACTCCAGCGGTGCCTACCCAGGCTCTTGGGGCTGATTGCTCAGACTCTTTGCTGTCACTTCAGCGGTGCCTACCCAGGCTCTCGGGGCTGATTGCTCAGACTCTATGCTGTCACTCCAGCGGTGCCTACCCAGGCTCTTGGGGCTGATTGCTCAGACTCTTTGCTGTCACTTCAGCGGTGCCTACCCAGGCTCTTGGGGCTGATTGCTCAGACTCTTTGCTGTCACTCCAGCGGTGCCTACCCAGGCTCTTGGGGCTGATTGCTCAGACTCTATGCTGTCACTCCAGCGGTGCCTACCCAGGCTCTTGGGGCTGATTGCTCAGACTCTTTGCTGTCACTCCAGCGGTGCCTACCCAGGCTCTTGGGGCTGATTGCTCAGACTCTATGCTGTCACTCCAGCGGTGCCTACCCAGGCTCTTGGGGCTGATTGCTCAGACTCTTTGCTGTCACTCCAGCGGTGCCTACCCAGGCTCTTGGGGCTGATTGCTCAGACTCTTTGCTGTCACTCCAGCGGTGCCTACCCAGGCTCTTGGGGCTGATTGCTCAGACTCTATGCTGTCACTCCAGCGGTGCCTACCCAGGCTCTTGGGGCTGATTGCTCAGACTCTTTGCTGTCACTCCAGCGGTGCCTACCCAGGCTCTTGGGGCTGATTGCTCAGACTCTTTGCTGTCACTCCAGCGGTGCCTACCCAGGCTCTTGGGGCTGATTGCTCAGACTCTATGCTGTCACTCCAGCGGTGCCTACCCAGGCTCTTGGGGCTGATTGCTCAGACTCTTTGCTGTCACTCCAGCGGTGCCTACCCAGGCTCTTGGGGCTGATTGCTCAGACTCTATGCTGTCACTCCAGCGGTGCCTACCCAGGCTCTTGGGGCTGATTGCTCAGACTCTTTGCTGTCACTCCAGCGGTGCCTACCCAGGCTCTTGGGGCTGATTGCTCAGACTCTTTGCTGTCACTCCAGCGGTGCCTACCCAGGCTCTTGGGGCTGATTGCTCAGACTCTATGCTGTCACTCCAGCGGTGCCTACCCAGGCTCTTGGGGCTGATTGCTCAGACTCTTTGCTGTCACTCCAGCGGTGCCTACCCAGGCTCTTGGGGCTGATTGCTCAGACTCTTTGCTGTCACTTCAGCGGTGCCTACCCAGGCTCTTGGGGCTGATTGCTCAGACTCTTTGCTGTCACTCCAGCGGTGCCTACCCAGGCTCTTGGGGCTGATTGCTCAGACTCTATGCTGTCACTCCAGCGGTGCCTACCCAGGCTCTTGGGGCTGATTGCTCAGACTCTTTGCTGTCACTCCAGCGGTGCCTACCCAGGCTCTTGGGGCTGATTGCTCAGACTCTATGCTGTCACTCCAGCGGTGCCTACCCAGGCTCTTGGGGCTGATTGCTCAGACTCTTTGCTGTCACTCCAGCGGTGCCTACCCAGGCTCTTGGGGCTGATTGCTCAGACTCTTTGCTGTCACTCCAGCGGTGCCTACCCAGGCTCTTGGGGCTGATTGCTCAGACTCTATGCTGTCACTCCAGCGGTGCCTACCCAGGCTCTTGGGGCTGATTGCTCAGACTCTTTGCTGTCACTCCAGCGGTGCCTACCCAGGCTCTTGGGGCTGATTGCTCAGACTCTTTGCTGTCACTTCAGCGGTGCCTACCCAGGCTCTCGGGGCTGATTGCTCAGACTCTATGCTGTCACTCCAGCGGTGCCTACCCAGGCTCTTGGGGCTGATTGCTCAGACTCTTTGCTGTCACTTCAGCGGTGCCTACCCAGGCTCTTGGGGCTGATTGCTCAGACTCTTTGCTGTCACTCCAGCGGTGCCTACCCAGGCTCTTGGGGCTGATTGCTCAGACTCTATGCTGTCACTCCAGCGGTGCCTACCCAGGCTCTTGGGGCTGATTGCTCAGACTCTTTGCTGTCACTCCAGCGGTGCCTACCCAGGCTCTTGGGGCTGATTGCTCAGACTCTATGCTGTCACTCCAGCGGTGCCTACCCAGGCTCTTGGGGCTGATTGCTCAGACTCTTTGCTGTCACTTCAGCGGTGCCTACCCAGGCTCTTGGGGCTGATTGCTCAGACTCTATGCTCTCACTCCAGCGGTGCCTACCCAGGCTCTTGGGGCTGATTGCTCAGACTCTTTGCTGTCACTTCAGCGGTGCCTACCCAGGCTCTCGGGGCTGATTGCTCAGACTCTCTCAGACAAAGACAAACATACTGTGACTCCAGCGGTGCCTACCCAGGCTCTTGGGGCTGATTGCTCAGACTCTTTGCTGTCACTTCAGCGGTGCCTACCCAGGCTCTCGGGGCTGATTGCTCAGACTCTTTGCTGTCACTCCAGCAGTGCCTACCCAGGCTCTTGGGGCTGATTGCTCAGACTCTTTGCTGTCACTTCAGCGGTGCCTACCCAGGCTCTCGGGGCTGATTGCTCAGACTCTTTGCTGTCACTTCAGCGGTGCCTACCCAGGCTCTTGGGGCTGATTGCTCAGACTCTTTGCTGTCACTCCAGCGGTGCCTACCCAGGCTCTTGGGGCTGATTGCTCAGACTCTATGCTCTCACTCCAGCGGTGCCTACCCAGGCTCTTGGGGCTGATTGCTCAGACTCTTTGCTGTCACTTCAGCGGTGCCTACCCAGGCTCTTGGGGCTGATTGCTCAGACTCTTTGCTGTCACTCCAGCAGTGCCTACCCAGGCTCTTGGGGCTGATTGCTCAGACTCTATGCTGTCACTCCAGCGGTGCCTACCCAGGCTCTTGGGGCTGATTGCTCAGACTCTTTGCTGTCATTTCAGCGGTGCCTACCCAGGCTCTCGGGGCTGATTGCTCAGACTCTTTGCTGTCACTCCAGCGGTGCCTACCTACTTGCCTAGGCTCTTGGGGCTGATTGCTCAGCAGAAACTACTTTCTTAGACTCTGAGTGTGATAATTCAATTTCAAATAGTACATTGCATATCACACTAAATAGAAACCAATTCAAGGAAACTTGTCTGCAGACCTAATTTGGTATTGCAAATTTAATGAATTATAAATCTGTTTCGCTAGTAATGTACTCTATAGCAAACTTTACATTGTTATATAAAAATTTATAATAATTATATCCCAGCACACTTTCACCATTTTGTCTTAACAATATAAATGTCTGTATGTTCATGTATGCATGTATGTATGGGCATAATGAAATAAGGGTTCATACATAGTATAGACCTAGGCAACAATCTCTGAGGGGCACGCCGAGAGATGCAGCATCTTTACTAGTATCTTTCTCTTATTCATAGTTGAGAGCCGCCGTTGGCCGACAGACCGGGCTATCTCTAACCCGATCTTCAGCCTATGCGGAGTTACTCCTCTCAACATAACAAGGGATCTCTTTGTCCCTTGGAGGGTCCTCCACCTTCCCCATAGACCTTCCCAATCCACCGTGACTCTAGTTTACTCTACTCTTATACTGCATCACCTCTCAGCGTCTCCGTCATAGTTGAACAATCAGAAAGCACTTACCAATCGCTGAATGTCTGTACAGTACCTCTAATTGTCTCAACTTACTTATTAGCTCTCTTTTACCACATTACTCTCACTCTCCCCTAGCCGCCTCTATGCAACTCACACGCGAACTCCTAGCTGTCAGAAATCATAGCGATTCCCGCCCAAGTTACTTCATTCGTAATACCAGTACAAAAAATCGTTAAGTCTCGTTTACACTCGCCTCGATGTAGAAATCGCGATAATTAGCGACAGTCGTGACACAAAAACTACTCACAAAGTTCATATTGTTTAAAATCATAAATTTTCATTGATATTTATATATATTTTTATGTAGTCTTATAGACAATAGATTATTCTTTCATAATTGCAGTAATATTTAGGAAAATAACATGCCATCTGTACAGAAAAAAATATTTTGTTTTCAAATCCGGGGATCTCACACTACACGGTCCGTGACATTTTGGACTTGTTATTTTTTTTTTATATCTTTCTAATAATTTTATGATAAAAAAATTATTCATACATGATACTAGAGGTACTTTACTAGGTAAATTAATATAAAGTTTACTGATTTTCCTCAAAAATATATTGAATTCTTACAACTCACACAAAAAAACGTAAGAATAAGAATCACCCAGGTGTAGTATAAATAAAATTCTCGTGTCACAGTGTTTGTAACTAAACTCCTCCGAAACGGCTCGACCGATTATTATGAAATGTGGCGTGTATGTTCAGTAAGCCTGAGGACGTAAGCTATTTTTCATAACCAAAAAAAAAAAATTCTAGTGCGGTACGAAGTCCGCAGGGTCAGCTAGTAGACGTCACCACAACTAAAACCCAAACACAACTTCCTTATATGTAGTTGAATGAAATGAATCCCTTTTGCATCCGGACGGGACCCCTTCCTAGCAATTGCAAAATAATATTCTGCCACGTAATTTTAGTAGTTCCTATAATAAAATTCTACATTAGAAAGTGATTTGAAAATTGAGTTTCGTTTGCGTCCGTCCTCGTAGCCATAGATTTCGGCAACTCAAGCAATCTTCGCTTGTGGCGCTGACAAAAAGCCAAACAAAAGCCGGACAGGCCGGACCACAGAGATCTATAGAGTACGGTTGTTCGTCCATTTGTATGGGAACCAAGCGTGTAACATTTTGCGTCGCTACGATGACGTCACGAGAGTAATTTAGTGATGGGCAACAAAAAATGCGCGACTCCGATTTAACAGCATCGATTGTCAAGCGGCTAAACGATTTAAGATCTGTGTTCTGTGGGCCGGACATATAAATATTTAGCCGGACACAACTCATCATCATCATCATCATTTCAGCCGATAGACGTCCACTGCTGGATATAGCCCCCCCCCAAGGCGCGCCAATCAGACCGGTCCTGTGCCACTCGCATCCACCGCGTTCCCGCGACCTTTACAAGGTCGTCACTCCATCTTGTTGGAGGCCTACCGACAGCTCGTCTACCGGTTCGCGGACGCCACTCCAGGACTTTCTGGCCCCATCGGCCATCAGTCCTGCGAGCAATGTGCCCCGCCCACTGCCACTAGGACACAACTAGAAAAGCAAAACATATCCGGCTAAATACAAACAGAGACCCTAGGCGGGGCAGATGTGATAGCGAAGTAATAAAAATACGTTATACATGATTTAAATTTATTTACAGTACCAAAAAAATAAATCTTAGGTCCACAGCGGTTTGGTTTGCTTAATCAGTCAGCCAAAATAATGTATGTATATAAAATGAACTAACTACCTACAATTCCAAAATGTTTACCGTCATCAAACTAAATGAAATTAAACCAAACGACGAAATCAATAATCAGGAGTTAATAAAAAAAAAACTTTGTAGTGCGAAATTTCAACAAAACAAGGTTAATAACTAAAAAACCGGCCAAGTGCGAGTCGGACTCGCGCACCGAGGGTTCCGTACAAACCTGTAAGGTTTACAAAGTTCGTTCTTTACGACAATCGAGTCATAACTATGGTATTTTTATTGCAAAATGAAATTCATAACATTACAATGGGGAAAGATGGAGTAGCATAAATTTAAGACAAAGATCTTAAAAAATATATATTTTGTAATGTAACTAAAAATTTAAGTTTTTCGGAATTTTTCCTTTATGTGTGCTATAAAACGTTGCTTCATGCCAAATTTCAAGATTCTAGGTCGACTGGAAGTACCCTTTAGGTTTTGATTCCCTTGCGAGTACTTGCGAGTTTCAAAATATGCAGCTTAAATTGCTGTTTCTTTTGATTGCGTTGACATAGAAGTTTGATTTTGTTACAGCTTAAAGGTATTATAGACCTGAGTATTTGGTATGAATTTCAATTTAATACCTCTACGCGTTTATGAGGAAATGGGTAGTAAGGTTAAAATTATTAGAAAAAAAAATATTATGTGATGTAACTAAAAATTTATGGTTTTCGTAATTTTTCCTTTATCTATACTATAAGACGTTGCTTCGTACCAAATTTCAAGATTCTGAGTTCACGGGAAGCACCCTGTAGGTTTTGATTCCCTTGCAAGTGTCGAAAATTTGCGGCATAAACGGCTGTATCTTTTGATTGCGTTGGCTTAGAAGTTTGATTTTTTCACAGCTTCAAGGGACAGTAGACCTGAGTAATTGATATAAATTTCAGCTTCATACCTCCACGCGTTCCTGAGAAAAAGGGTCTTGACAGACGGACGGACAGACGGACAACAAAGTGATCCTATAAGGGTTCCGTTTTTTTCCTTTTGAGGTACGGAACCCTAAAAAAATACAATTTCTATTACTAAATACTACTTAATCTAGTAAGTCTTTAAATTTTGCGTCATGTTGGCACAAGTTTATAATTTGTAAAGGAGTAAGTGGAAGTTACAATATGGCACTTAATAATCAACATTATGGCAAATTTATACCTATTATCTACAGAAAACATGTATATTTTACAGTTTATCAACAATTGCAATATACATTTTTAATACATACATTTCGGGAATACATATATTTGGTCCTCATAGCCAAATTTTAAATTAAAGCTTATTCCTAGTTTGAATCTATTAAAATAGTTTTATAGGTAACATGGCGAGTAAAAAGGTAACGTTTTGAATGGAAATGGTCCTTCAAGCTGGATTTTTTTTATTGGATTATAATTAAAATTAGGGATCAGTTTGGAACAATACAGCTCTTTGTTCCATCAGTTCGTTTATTTTCATGGACTGCTTTGCCGTTGAGCATAATTTATCTTTAAATACATCTTATTTGGAATATTCACAGGTACTAATTGTAGGTAAAATTGTGGGAAGTACTTGAGGGGTACATGGAATTAACGTAATGTTCATTTTTAAACAAGTTATCACAATCAAAATGGCTGAATATTTTGTACATCTTGCCAGCTAGTTTAGTTACCTAAGTGTGTGATTTTGATGTTTGTTTAAATATCTGCACCAAAGTTAACTATCTATTTATACAACTTTACTTACACGTCACTAATTCGTTGCAATTATTAAGTATGTTGTTCTTACTGTTCTTCAAAACTCCTAATTTGTGTTAGTGTCTGCGATTTTTTAATTAAATACCTACCTAATTGAATACAATAATTCAACACGGGTCGTGAAGTTGTCTACGAACAGTGAAACCATTTATTCATAACTAAATAATAATTCTATCGTATTTGCAATATTTTATCCTGCGTGCAAGTCGGCCAAAGTGTCACATATTCATGACCACATCACGTTGAGCGCATACATTTGCAGGTGACTGTACAGTACAGGGTCTGTAAGACTCATATATATATAAGCTAGATGTTTTTGGTTTCTTCTGTAACAGGCATTCTGGGGCTGACCCCACTAAAGTAATTAGTTCCCGGCGGCCGTCGCCACCTTCCACTCCGGTACGCACCCTCTGCGTCTATGTAGACTGAGAAACCCTCGATACAAAGTTTAGAATAAATAAGCAAGTAGATTGTATGAAGAGCGAGACCTCCTGATACAAGTATATTATCATGCTTAAGGCATTCACTGCCACTTCTTTTTACGGACTTTCGCCAGGTGCCACATCTGTCATTAAGGGAACATTGCAACGCACATGTGCGTTCGAGGCACTGCGGGAAAGTCAGCAAAACGCATATATGCGTTGGTGGCAGTGAATGCGTTCATAGGAGATCTCAACCTTTACAAATTGTAATACCTGTAAAGTTATGAAATAAACTATTTTCATTTTTTCATTGTTAAATGGAACTATGTCAAATATGGAAATATGTCATGTGTTAGGTTAAGTTATAAAATTAAGATTTAGAAAAATCTCATGTTGTTATAGCACAATTAAAATTAAGTCGCTCGAGCGTCGCGTCGCACTTTAACCGGCTAGATTTAAAGTTCAATTTAGCGCGACGTTACGCGTGAGCGCAGGGATTGTGAACGTCTCTTTCCCTATTTAAAACTTCGAATAGAGCCCCTGTAACTGTACGTTATCGTTAACTGGTGTAGTAAGTAGGTAAGCAATTTTATATTTAACTAGCTTTTCCCCGCAACTTCGTATGCGCAGAAATATTAAAAAGTAAAATCCCGATTTTTCCCGTTCCCGTGGGAATTTTGCAAAATCCTTTCTTAGCGGATGCCTACGTCATAGCATCTACCTGCATGCCAAATTTCAGCCCGATCCGTCCAGTAGTTTGGGCTGTGCGTTGATAGATCACTATGTCAGTCAGTCAGTCAGTCAGTCACCTTTGAGTTTTATATATTTAGATAAACATTTTGCGCTTATTTTTTGCTTGAATAATCCAGATAATGTGAGCATCACATAACATTAATTATTCCTTTCTTATTTGTATAGGTAACCGTCTTTATCGTCACTATGTTATCTACCTAAACATTCATGGTTGAGCGTAATTTTTTTTTTACTATTCAGGGTGTTTTCACACCTCCGCCGCGGATTTGAAACAGCGGTACCGCTGAACATTTGCCATCGTTTGTCCATTATAGGTACACATCTTTGACGCCGTTCACACCTCCGCCGCGGAACTGAAATAGCGGTTTGAACGCGGAGATGTGAACGGCGTCAAGGATGTGTACAACAGACAAACCATCGCAAATGTTCAGCGGTACTGCTATTTCCAATCCGCGCCAGAGGTATGAAAACAGCCTCAGTGATTAAATCATAATTATCATAAACATAATATTCAGTTATTACTAGTCCATTTTGCATAAAAGTCTTAGACGAAAGGAAGAAACGTCATTTAGGTACTCACAGTACGGCTCAACAAAATTAATAAGGTGCAAGGCGAAGCACGTAGGTACACCATTGACGATTGCTTAATCCGCGAGCCATATTAGTTTTGTCGTGCTATATCGCGTCAGTTCATTACCTACATAATCTCATCTCATCAGGGTCGATTTCCAAGCATCAACTGTTGGCATCACAGCGACAGACAGTATCAGCAGGTCGCCACTACACTACAAGCATAGTCTGGGTTGCATTAAGCAAGATAACGTCCGATATAAATATGGCGCCACCTGTCATTTCAAAGAGAAACGACATTTTCTCCATAGTGAAATTCTTGCCGGCCATTTTTAACTGTTTGATACAACCCAGGCTTAGGGTGGGTTGATTTAAACCGTTCATTAAAGTTAACGTTAAATAACGGAAAAAAATACGTTTCTGTTATAGTAAAATATTTAACGTTAACTTTAACGGACGACGGTTTGAATCAACCCACCCTAAGACACTTAAATTGGTTCATGAGTATGACTTGTTAAGAGTGTGTCAATTGTTTCATAAGCTTCCTTGGTTCACGAGCGTCATTTGCCACATGAGCGTAACTTGGTTCATCAGCTCCACTTGGTTCACGAGCGTCATTTGATACTTCACTTGGTAGATTAGCATCACTTAGTTCACGAGTGTCACTTGGGACAGCACAGGGGCGTCCCTTGTCGCTGGCGGAAGCAGCCTACACGTCGAAGAGCAGCGCGATGTTGTGCTGCGAGGCGCGCCGCTAGTAGTGGTCGGCGCCGGCGCGGTATGCGCGCGAGTAGCTGCCGTACGCGCTGTCCTCCGACGACAGCGGCCCGCGCCGCGCGCCGTACAGCGACTCCCGCCGCTCCTGCCCCGCCGCGCCTGCGACCAGACCTACCGTCACCACAGTATATCTACTAGGCACGTACCAGTAGCGACCGTACCCCCCCTCCCCCCACAGAATATTTAATAGTACATTACAGACCTTGTGGTGCTGGTTTACGTATTACAGCCCGTGGTTTTTCAAAAGTTTTACGTCTTGCCTTGGCCAAGAAGTGGGATTTTCTGCCCGCTACGCGGAGAGAGCGCCAGATCGCATATTTATGGCCCACACCTTTGGTTCGAGCCACAGAAACTTGCGATCTGGGACATTTACGAATTCACCACCCTAGGTCTGTAATGTACTATTACATACGGAATCGCCTGCCTGAATCTAGCCCGCACCCAACCCGCCTTACCGTCATTTGTTTTATCCGGAGATGGTGAAGGAATCACTGACCCGCGTAGTGGTATACACAGTTACAAGTGTACAGACGTCCTCGCACGCACACTGACGTACTCGCCCGCAAATTTCATTCGAATTGTGTTCGAAATCGTGCTTTTATAGGCCGTGTCCGCCGTGTGGTGCGCGACACCAACGCCAGGTTACCTCACTCCGCTCGCGGCAAACGTGCGCCAGGAACGTGCACTCGGTACCGACTTCGCTACGATTCACACATTTTGTTTTTTATGTGTAACTATTTAAAAACCGGCTCGGACTCCGACAAATTTCGAAGACGATGTCAAGTGTGTCTCAGCTTGGTTCACTCGACACCGACTCCGAAGTCTGTCTTAGGTTAGAAGGCGCTTTTATCTCAGCTACTGTTTTCAATCATGACTATTAGGTATATGTATAGATGGACGTAATAGTAATTATGAGTACATCTTTTCTTATTGCTCCTATTCCCCTCATCAGAACTGAACCAAATCGATTCAAATGCATTTGAATCGATTTGGTTCAGTTCTGATGGGATGGGATGAACTTTGATTAAAAAAGAATCATCAAAATCAGTTTAAATTTGGGTAATATTTATTTTCTACATTGAAAAAAGAGGTCC
>CAXARK010000291.1:0-19900 GCA_963971205.1 Aethes cnicana
CTATCTCCATACCAAATTTCATCTCAATCGGTCCAGCGGTTGAAGCGTGAAGAGGTAACAGACAGACAGACAGACAGACAGAGTTACTTTCGCATTTATAATATTACTAGCTTCTTCCCGCGACTTCGCCCGCGTGGAATTCGGTTATCGCGCTCCCGCGGGAACTATGCGTTTTTTCGGGATTAAAAGTAGCCTATGTCCTTTCCCGGGACCCTAACTATTTACATACCAAATTTCATCGCAATCGGTCCAGCGGTTGAAGCGTGAAGAGGTAACAGACAGACAGACAGACAGAGTTACTTTTGCATTTATAATATTAGTATGGATAATACGGATTTCTTCCGAACATTCAAACGCCTGCATAAATTGGAATAGCAAACATTATAATACACGTATTGCTACTACTACTTAAGTGCATAACTTATCGTGGTATCCCGGATTTCATCCCGTTAAGGGTAGAAATCCAGGATAAAAACTATCCTATGTCCTTCCTCGGGTCTCTAACTATATCTATACCAAAATTCTAGTCAATCGGTCAAGCCGTTTTAGCGTGAAGAGGTAACAGACAGACAGACAGACAGACAGACAGACAGACAGACAGAGTTACTTTCGCATTTATAATATTATATAGTATATAGTATGGATTCTGCCCGCGACTTCGCCCGCGTGGAATTCGGTTATTTATCGCGTTCCCGCGGGAACTATGCGCTTTTCCGGGATAAAAAGTAGCCTATGTCCTTTCCCGGAACCCCAACTATCTCCATGCCAAATTTCATCTCAGTCAGTCCAGCGGTTGAAGCGTGAAGAGGTAACAGACAGACAGACAGAGTTACTTTCGCATTTATAATATTAATATGGACTAGCTTGTGCCCGCGACTTCGCCTGCGTGAAATTCGGTTATCGCGTTCCCGTGGGGACTATTTTTTTTTCAGGATAAAGAGTTGCCTATGTCCTTTCCCGGGACCCCAACTGTCTCCATGCCAAATTTCATCTCAATCGGTCCAGCGGTTTAAGTGTGAAGAGGTAACACAGACAGACAGAGTTACTTTCGCATTTATAATATTAATATGGACTAGCTTGTGCCCGCGACTTCGCCTGCGTGAAATTCGGCTATCGCGTTCCCGTGGGGACTATTTTTTTTCGGGATAAAGAGTTGCCTATGTCCTTTCCCGGGACCCCAACTGTCTCCATGCCAAATTTCATCTCAATCGGTCCAGCGGTTTAAGTGTGAAGAGGTAACAGACAGACAGACAGAGTTACTTTCGCATTTATAATATTAACTAGCTTCTGCCCGCGACTTCGCCCGCGTGGAATTCGGTTATCGCGTTCCCGCGGGAACTATGCGTTTTTCCGGGATAAAAAGTAGCCTATGTCCTTTCCCGGGACCCCAACTATCTCCATGCCAAATTTTATCTCAATCGGTCCAGCGGTTGAAGCGTGAAGAGGTAACAGACAGACAGACAGACAGACAGACAGAGTTACTTTCGCATTTATAATATTATATGGATATGGATATGGATATTATATGGATATGTATACAAATATTGCTCTTTTAATAGTATAGGATAAATTACCCGACCTTCAAATCAAAACACAGGAGTTTGGAAGTGTTATTACTCCGTCAAACAGGAGAATTATCAAATTATAAGCTATGTAGTATTTAATAGTACATTATTACTACAGAGGCCGGAAGGAGGATGTTGCAGGCCGACAACTTCCGTTCCCCGCCGATGTACTTATGTATAGTGCTTTTCTCAAACATGCAATGAAATAAAAAAATAAAATGATATTTTATATACATAATATACTAGCTTCTGCCCGCAGCTTCGCCCGCGTAGAATTCGGTTATCGCGTTCCCGCGGGAACTATGCGTTTTTTCGGGATAAAAAGTAGCCTAGTATGTCCTATCTCGGGACAACAACTACCTCCATACCTAACGTCCAAATTGGTCCAGCGGTTAAAGCGTGAAGAGGTAACAGACAGACAGACGGACAGAGTTACTTTCGCATTTATAATATTAATATGTATAATATGGATTTCTTCCGAACATTCAAACGCCTGCATAAATTGGAATAGCAAACATTATAATACACTTATTGCTACTACTACTGCCTTAAGTGCATAACTTATCGTGGTATCCCGGATTTCATCCCGTTAAGGGTAGAAATCCGGGATAAAAACTATCCTATGTCCTTCCTCGGGTCTCGAACTATCTCTATACCAAAATTCAGGTCAATCGGTCAAGCCGTTTTAGCATGAAGAGGTAACACAGACAGACAGAGTTACTTTCGCATTTATAATATTAGTATGGTTTTTGTCTTTTTTACATAAATAAAACTGCGATACCTATGTAGCAAATATGATTCATGTTTTTTTAATAGCTGTATTGGCAGAATGTCATAGCGAACCATAGAGTAAATATTGCTTGTAGCTTTTTGTAAACGGCGGAATGCCAAGATGCTGTGTCACAAATGTATCAAATGGAAATTTGAAAAAAGTGAGTTGCCGGCCTAGGCCTGCAACGTTTGTATGAAATTTCATTATAGACCAATTGTCTAGCCGCGCCAGAAACGTGATACTTCCTGGGCTAATAAGGAGAACATAATACCAACATTTCATTGTATGTTTGAGAAAATTACATTTCCAATGTTATTTTACTATATCGTGTACAGTTCTTAAGCGCGTACATAACTTATAAATAAATGCAGGTGGGATATTATATCAGCAAGAAAATATTGCGACAAAGCTGATAATCGTAGTGTGGACTATTTGTTTTAGAATTTACTTAATATTTCTGATAATCATACATCAAATTATTATCAGCCAAATCGCAAATAGATATAAAGTTATTCATGTTTACAAAAAAAAAAAAACGTTTTTTCTTTGGAATCATAATTTTGGTGTGGTGCTGGTGTCCAGTATCCGTTGTTCTTGAAAAAATCTATGGTAGAACCATAACATAAATTAATGAATTGACCAAAAGTTCATTTGCTTTTATTCTTTGTTATATTAAGTATATTATAACAATATAAAAGTACAGAATTAGTACATGAATTGATACTAAAAAAAAGCATAGGTACATGTACAAACTATGGGTGAAATAGTCAATTTTGGTGGTAAAAATAGAAAATATGTATATGGTCGAACGAAACGCAGTGGCGCCAACAAAACATGTATCAACTTGTTATTTCAGTTCCACTCCTACACTGGGGGATGAATCGATGATACATTTGTCGTACCTTGCTGGATCTGTCCGTCGAGAACGAAAGTATCTAATTTTGGTGTGTTGAAATACTTTTTAATGCAATTTTAGTGATGCATGTAACATGAGGACTAAGGCCCGGTTCCCTATATCCACGAAACGCCTCGTTTTGCCTACGGACGGTTGATTTTTGACATTTGTTCCATAGAGAATCTGTCAAATTTTAACCGTCCGTAGGCAAAACGAGGCGTTACGTGGATATAGGAACCGGCCCTTAGTGATTATTGTGTTGTGTTGTGTGCATTGTATTAAAGGCGTTGTTAATAGTTTCCAATGGAAAAGAGAGGGATCCCCACTTTCGGGCAACCCAACGGTCGAAGTAGAGCAGAATTACCCCTATCGTCTCCAGGCCGGCCGTAGCAGACCCCAAGTCCTCCCTCCACCGCAGGAGTAAAGCTGTTTTGCCTGCTTTCTGCAATCGCTCCACCTCCCTAGCGCTTGGGTACTCGTGCCTTGCTCAGGGCAGCACGGAATCCGTAGACCTCCGTAAGCACCTCTTCCTGCAGTTCCCAAGGTGGGTCGCAGGCGAGGAGAGTCGCAGCGGTCGATGACACCGTGCGGTAGGCCCTGCATGCCCTCGATGCAATGACCCTATGCGACTTTCGCAGGAGGGCCTTGTTCTTCGCCACAAGGCCATCGAGTCAAACCGGAACCCCGTACAGGGTCATACTGCATATCATCTTGCACTACAGCCTCCTTCACAGGGATCTCGATCCGCCCATGTTGAGGGGCAGCTTAATCAGCACTTTAGTTTGGTGAAGTGCGCCCTGAATCTCCACCTCCCGTAAAGGCCGAGATGCTTCATCTTCTCGCCACCCCCACCCTGGACAGGAAGATCTGCGCCCCTCTCGGAGGGCCCCTGCGTAGGCCATGGAATAGGACAGCCATTCGAGTATTTTCGGCTGAGACCGTCAAACCCAGCAGGTGTATACTCCCCACCACCACCGCCGGCGTGATCAGTCGAAGCCACGCAGCTGTCCTGTAAGTCCTCCACCCCCGAGTTGTAACGAGCGTGTCATACGCGGAACAGATCATGCTCGTCCCGGGGAGGAGCGACTCCATCCTCCCTCAACATTCAATCTCAACGATGTTAAAATACTTTCAATTATATTATTGTTACTTAAGAGTTAAGCATTTATATTTTTGAATAATTTAAAAGATGATTAAATATTTTTATTTTCTTTAATTTCCAGCAGATAATTAAAATAACAAACGATATTTTTCATTAATTAGCACAAGTAGGTATCTAATTTTGGTGGACTTGTGCAATTTTGTTGAAAATTAAATTACTCAAATCATAATTTGTCTAAAGCTAATGAGTATAATGAAAAACCTTCTCTACATATTGATTATACTAGATACGTATTATCAATACATCATTTAGGCTAACAACAAAAAATAAAAATAACCACCAAAATTTTGACAAAAAAATTGGTCCTGTTGAAATTCACCTTATGCTAAGGTAGGCAAAAATATTTGTACACCTTCGGGTAGAGCATGTGCTTCTCATTATATTTTATTTCCATCATTATGTACAAACAAATAAACATTTTTATTTCTAGTTCTTAATATTAGAACTAGAAATAAAAATGTTTATTGCATGGATAGCCTCATTGAAGTAGCAGCTGTTGAAGTTTTGATAATTGCCACGTACCAATTAAATCCTCAATTAATCAGTATCGGCATCAGCATAAGGCGTCGCCGCATCGTGATAGATAGGTACCTAAATGATCAATTGTGAGCGATACGATCTGCTATCGTGGTTATCGGGACTAGGCAGGATACCTATATATCTTTTCGGCTCAATATATTCTGTGATTTACTTATTAGACCTTGATAGAAGCCCACCTACGTAATTTCCATTAAAAAAAAACTTTTTTTTTGGTTCCCTAAATGTTTATTTAAAAATGCTCGGTGCTCTGGTTTTAATTTCTTTGATGAGTTTAAGTTTCGGTGATAACTTATTCGACTACGAACTCTATCAGGATGTTTTGGACCCAGAGCTTTGTGAACGTCAACTGGAAGCAATGGGACACTTCGAATGTAAGTTCAGGTTAGGTTAGGCAAGAGCTCCTCCGTGCTGCGAGTCGGGTGATCCTCGTGTGCCCAAGTGCTGACAGACCTTTCGGATTCGACCGGCGGAACGCGAGTGCTTGGTAACGGTGCACCCTGGCCATCGTCAATAATAATATTTAAGCAAAGCAAAGGGCGTTGCAGAAGAGGCAATGGCACATTGCCCTTTTCAGAGCGACGTACGCGTGGCCCCGGTCACTTTCCTGGAGTGTGGTTGCGGAGAAAGATGAATTCCGTTATCACGGTGCAATGTTTTCCATGTAATGCGCAACGTGACTAAAGGAGCAGCATCCACAGGGGTGACAGAGGAAGGGTTGACCCCAAACCTTAACCCTTTGGATTGATTTCTGCTGAGGGCTCGGGCAGTGAATCGGGGTTCACTGTCCGTGGAGAAGTCCTCGGCTAGTTGGCGTGACTCGTTTCCCCAGCTCGCCTCCAGCGCAAGGGGGGGGC
Organism: Aethes cnicana; assembly: GCA_963971205.1. Classification (NCBI taxonomy): domain Eukaryota; kingdom Metazoa; phylum Arthropoda; class Insecta; order Lepidoptera; family Tortricidae; genus Aethes; species Aethes cnicana. The sequence continues at coordinate 5,789 of CAXARK010000291.1, forward strand.
TACTGATCCCCACTTGGAGGAGTCCTGCTGTGGCGGGCGGCCGAGACGGGGCAGGTTGTGTGCGCGCAGTCAATCCTGCACCATGGAATGGGGCAAACACTTTGGTTTTAGACTTTAGTCTTGGCGGATTGGGTCATCTGCCTGGGAATCCGTCATACCCGTCTTGGTCCCCAAACCGAACGGATTGCGTAAATGCGTTTTTTCAATTAGATGAGTTTAACAACAAATAAAACCTGTCAAATTCATTGGAAGACTACATTAAACACTTGGTAAGGTACATCTACTTTTGAAACAGCCTGTTAAGTAAACATTCCAAAACTTTTTCTGACAGTTTATGATGCCAGCTTCCGCGTGCCCCAGGGACTGCTAGGAGGAAATCTCGCTAGTTTGGGGAACTACCACCAATGCCTGGCCATCAATCAAGACTTCTCGGGCAACAAGATCGAAGGCAAATACTGCTTGATACAAGCACGCATCTCACCGCCAGTTATTAAGATCCCTACTTTGGGGGGCGCTTCTTCAGCGGACAATGTAACCTGGACAGAGGTTATGCTAAATTTGAAGATAGATAGAAGGAAAGCTGATGGACTCTACAGAGAGATCGAGGCAGCCGGAATAGGTACAAGGTTGGTCGAATTCATAATTTAGGTACCAAATTGTCTGTTTGAAATAAGAATGTTTAAACACGATGATTTTTTTTATTTACTATAATACTTAATTTTGACGATAATACTTAAATACTTACCAACTTACTATACTTAAGTAGCCTAAGTACACATGAAGAAAACAATAATTCAGGACCAGAAACTACACAAAATGAGACCAGAATCAGAGACACCACCAACACATTAAACGCATAGTTGACGGCTGTCTCAGCACGCACACATGAGTTGAGAGTGTTGGTGGTGCTTTTTAAATACTTTGAAGCGTTTTGAATTGTGGAGGAGCGGGACTTCCTATAGTGATTACTCTAACAGAATTCAGTATATCTTCAGTAGTACATGCTACGTAAGGTGTAAGGACTAGTACCCATTAATCTGCGTATTGTTAACGCTACGACTTCACTAGCTGATTGACGTACCTTTCCAGGATAAATGAGCTGGACAGTGTTGGGCAGTCTCTCGCCCTCTCCCTGGCCGTATGCATCCCCAAGACTTGCACTGTCGACGCTGCGCTCGCGCCCTACACCGAGAACCCTCTCATTGGCTTCAACTACACCGAACAGTATTGCCGCCTACCTGGCGACAAGCCCCTTGTTGGTGCTGATTATGCCATAATGTGAGTTAACTTTTTTCATACAGTAAAATAGGTAGGTAGGTACCTAAACTTTTCTTAGTTATCTAAACTTTGCCGGAACAATATCTTGCTTACCGTATTCACCCTAATTTATTATCGCCAGATCGTGATTGTGATCCTTGAAACTAAAACATAGTTTTTACGGTAGGGATAGTTTGTGCGCCGGACGAAGTAAGGGCATTTTACGGTTGTGGAAACAGAGCGATTGAATGCAGGATGCAGGTAATCAACGAACCATCTCCAGAGTATAACCTTGACGCGTAGAACCGCGGAATTTCTGTAAATACTGTCTTGGTGTTCACCTACACTCTCCAAGGAACAATACGAGTACATGCCAAGTTTCCAAGAGATAGAATAATCACCTTTTTGACCTGGACCTGGTGAAAGCATGTATATAGAATTCATCTTTTTTGTAAAACTATTTAGAACTACTTAAGGAAAAGTTTCTGATTCAACTTAACATCATAAATACGAAAGTAACTCTGTCCTTCTGTCGTTCCTCTTTACGTTTAATTAAACCATTGGAACGATAGAGATAAAATTAGCTACTTTTTATCCCGGAAAAAGCATAATTCCCGCGGAAACTCTAACCGAATTCCATACAAACGATGTCGAGGACAAATATAGTTACTCTGTTAAAAAATTGGCAAAGTGCCTCAGATTTCATGTCATTTTATTTATAATGACATAAATATGTACGTATTTATAAAAATATGCATATACCTATCACTAAAGAAGGAATATTATAAGTAGATTTAGTAGGAAATTGAATGGTATTATTTTACAACTTTTAACATGAACAATCGATCTTTTTCAGGATAATTTTTAGTCTCATCGGAATTTTGACGATCATCAGCACTGCATACGAACTACGTCATATATTTATTTTGAAGAGAGGTAATTAAGTATTAAATAAACCAGATTCAGACTTATTAGTTTATCATATATCATATAACATTACGAACATATGGTTATTTTAAAATTAAAGACGGATTTGCACGAGACAATGATAATACAAGATACTAGGTCTACTTTTCCTTGTTCTGAAATTCCGAGATCTTTGGCTTCTCGGAAATTCAACAAATCGGGCCTAAATATTTGCTCTTCTATCACATTTGGCGTTAAATTATAAATATTCAAATTCATATTTTTTTAGCTGCATGATGGCTGCACGTTACTTTTTAATATTTTGTCCATTTCAATATTTTTATTTATTTATCCTAGGTATTTTAAGGGGCGATGATCAACCGTCATATAAGTATTTATACGTAGAATAGACGGTTTAGAAATCGGCCCTTACTTAATATGTAGGCTCTTAATTGATATCATCACAATACAACACACAATGAATTCATCTTTTTACACTTAGATCCCAAAGAAGTCAACGAGCTGTTCAGCGCTTGCTCTGTGTACTCCAACACCGGCAAGCTGCTGAGTTTTGCAGACAACCCTCGGAACTTGGACTGTATCGACGGCATCCGCTCCCTGTCGATCCTGTGGATCATCATCGGCCACACCTTCAGCGTTTACCTTTCGAACTACGTCGTCAACAACTTGGAGTTGATTGAGGTAACTAAAAAAAACCGGCCAAGTGCGTGTCAGGCCACGCGCAAAGTATAGGGTTCCGAAGTTTACGATGCTAGCTAGCCTGTGGTATGAATGACGTGCCCGCCCGACGCCCCTGCCGCTCGAGAAAAATCATCATCATAAGTTGGTCGACTATTACTCGTAAGTTTGTACAGCCTACTTAGCTGTGATAGTTTTCCTTTCAACTACGTTATATATGCCACAACCGTGATTTTTTTGAGCCATCCAAATACCACCATTTAGCTGGCAGGGCGGGGGGGGGACAAGTGACCCTAACAAAAAATAACACTTTAAAGCTTAATATTTCACAAACACATTACTTAATCAAAAAATGGTTTTAGCAAACCCACAATATTTTTTTAAGACCTATTCAATGATATGCCGCACAGGGTACGCAAGAAAAAAAAAATTACATCCCCACTTTACGAGTAGGGGAGGTACCCTATAAAAATATATTTCAACATTTTATTGTACCACTTTGTCAGCGTAACTAATATACATATTCATGCCAAATTACAGCTTTCTAGAACTAAGCATCTCCGAGCAATAGTGCGGACAGACGGACGGACGGACGGACATGGCGAAACTATAAGGGTTCCTTGTGGACTTCGGAACCCTAAAAACGATATACTAAGTCTTACAAGTCACGTTACCGTATGTACATGTGTAATATGTCCGGGTTCAACTCAAGAACTACTGATCGTATTGCCACAAAATTTTGTATGAAGTAGATTACAACACGGGTCAACATTATACCTAAGGCTACTTTTATCCTGGAAGAAAGTACGCATATATGCTTAATTATAACTCACAACTTACTTTTCACCTATGATTATTTAACTACGCTAAAGTATGTAATCTTGAACTTTCCATTCATATGAGGTACCTTTATTAACCTAAAAGATTTCCCAGGCGATTCTTTCGACTGTCATGAAAATGTAAAAAAAAACAAGTCGTTTCTTCTACAGAGCGTGCCAAAGAAATAAACGTACTTACGTTCATTCATATACTCGAAAAACATAACCCTGCTTCTGGGGCAGTAAAGAAGGTTATCTATCCTCGATGTTTTTAGGCTGTGTGTCGGATTTGGCGACCTTCGCAAATGGAAGCCAAGAACTAAATCCTATGTCAACGCCCGCCACAAGTCATTCAACTGTAGAAACCAGTTTCATATTGTGCTGTGAATCCTCGTTCTGTATTGAAGTGTGTTGTTTTGTCGAAAAAAAAATGTTTAATAAAATACTCACATGACACTCACTATGAAAACAATTTCAGAACGAATTCCTTAATTTGATTTAACTAATTAATCTTATTGATTATATTATTATCATAGCTAGCTAATCATATTGTAATAAATACTTGAGAATACTTGGAAGTATCATTGTTTTTGTATATTGACTGAAGACCATGTCTAAATGAGTCCAGAGTCGATCACCCACTGCCATTGCCTTCTTGACATTCGGCAGTTTACTTACTAACCAAGTAACATCCCTTTTATCGACAATTCCATCGTTATTACCATACATTATTACAACAGGTACGTTCACGGCGGTTAAATTATACTCAGGAGGATCAACATTCCCATATAACTGGTTATTCCGTAGTTCACCATAGCTAAATTTTATAAATTGTTCACTATTAACACTTTGACCGTAACGCGCAATATTTTGAGTCGAAGTTCCTGCTAAAATATGCCTGAACATAACTTTTAAAGTATCATTTGAGATGGATCCTGGATGCGGTGCATCCAGTACAGCTAATACAGATTTGCAAAAATCCAAGGCTGTATCATATTGGCAAGCATTACTTAGAAACTGGTACAGAGGTAATCTTCTTCCAAATACCTCCCAAACACCAAGAGCATCCAAAAAGTTCCTTTTGTGCATTATCCACTGGGGCGCTAGTCTGAACAATAGTGATTTGGTATACAAATGTCTAGTAGCGGGAGCTAATGCTATCATCACTTTGGTCTTATCACAATAACCAGGCCTTTCGGAGCACATGACGAAAAATGTGCCAGCTCCTTGGGAATAACCGATGTAATTCAACTGCTGCAGTCCAGTCTTGAAAAGAACATAATCAATCAGTGCGGGAATGTCGTAAAATCCTATTTCGTCTATGGAGAACTGCCAGTACTTCTTGTCTCTGTCTGGGTTGAGGCTGACATGTTTTCTGGAGTAATAAGTTCCACGCACGCTGCCGACCCACGGATCCAAACAGGCATCGGCAATCAAGTAGGCCAGGCCTGCTTCCGGTCCTGCGTCGATCCAGCAATCTGCGTTCAGCAGCAGCCCATGCATCAGTAATACCGGAGTCCGTTTCTTTACCCCTTGACATTTCGCTCCTTTTGTTATCCTGAAGAGGCTGAGTAAATATCCATCATCAGTAACAGCAGTATGATTTTCTGCTTCATAACCATGTCCGGCTGCTGCTTCTATGAAATTTAAGCTGCGACGCGAGCTGTTGACACGAGCAGGTATAATGTTTCCAAATACATCGGCCACTAGATACACGAGAACTAAAAACATGTCCATCCTTAACGGAGCCATCGTAATAACTGAGAAAAATAATGGAACTTATTTTAAAAAGGTAGTCCTCACACATCGACTTCGCAAAGGCGCATGCTTAACCCAGCCGCAAAGGCAGTCTACATTTACCTTCCAATTTCTGGGTAACCGGTTAATCACTTGTGGACTACACTATATTTAGCGTGGTTTATGTCTCTTGGGTTTATTGACATTTGTAATAAAAGTAGGTACTTAAGTTTATTTTAATCCTTACGTTACCTACCTGAATTACTACTGTAGAACAAAGATATAACACGTGCTTTAAAGTTCTTTGATAATAACCGATTTACCGTAAAATCGGAAAGGCATGCTAAATATTCGGCACAAATCCAAATTTCAGTGAGAATACGTTTACAATTTACAATACCTAACCGTGAATTCGAGCCGTTATTTATTATAATTACCGTGTCACCTTTCCTACGCAATCGGGTAACCTTGGTAGAGTCAAGGTAACGTGACGTCAAATTTCGTTCGAATTTGAATCATTTTTAAGAAATAATTACTTTTGGTTTTCCCCTCTATATAGATATATATATACCCACTAGCTTCTGTCGGCGACTTCTTACGCGTGGAATTCGGAAATAGCGTTCCCGCGGGAAGTATGCCTTTTCCCGGGATAAAAAGTAGCCTGCCTATATGTTGACCAGTTTTATAAACTACCTCAATACCAAATTTTGTTGCAATCCGTCCTGTAATTTTCGAGTTAAATCCGGACATTCATACATGTCAGTCATTTTTTCTAAAAATCGTTATTTTGTGTACAGTATCCTTTGTATAGTCCCCTCGACTTGATAGTTTCTTTTAATTTTCAAGTTTCAGACGCGACTTCTTCTACGGACTTATTATTAGTATATATTCTTTGTGGTTGCACAACAAAAAGGCCAAGAAAGTGGTGCATGAGACCTTAAAAGGCTGATTGAAATCATATACTTTCAGTATTAAATCCCTTGCCGACGAAATAATGGGTAACTACAAGCTCGTTATGAATATGTAGACGATATGATACCGATTAGATTAAAAATCTGCTAAGTAGGTATTTCAAAACGAAATAAATACAAGTAGTGCAGTAATTGAAGCATTATTGCTTCGTTTTTTTTTACTGTGAACCGAATTGCATACAATTTTGGAATTAGGTTCATCTTACCCTTAACTTCAAAAGTGAAAATGATTTGAACTCCGCAACCACCCTGGGGGTGGTTGCCACCCCTTCTTAGGGGTGGTTTTTTTTTTTTTCAAAATAATATCGAATTTCGATAGAAGGCCTAATTTTAAGCAAAAAATCATCTATAAAGTTTTTCAAAAAATCCAATACTTTTCAAGTTATTGGCAATTGAAAATTCGCATTTTTTTCACGTTTTTCATCGGTTTTTTGCAAATATCTCCAAAAATATACGTTTTATCGAAAGTTTTATAAAAACAAAATTGTAGCAGGTAAAACAATTAACAATTTGGTTTTTTATAAAGTATTAAGTACAATATTAAGCTAGATATTAAAGATCAAAGCCGTTTTTTATTTTGTCTGAAATTTAATCGATGTGGTCAATGCCATCTAGCGGCGAGCAGATGCATTTTATGCATTCTAATACAAAAGGGTTTTGTAGTGCTTGAAATAAGCTTTAAAATGAGCACTATTAATAGTACATTATTGCAGAGGCCTCCAAGTAGCGCATTGCCGGACGAGTCAGTTAGAAGGCTGAGCGAAGCGAAGCCTTCTATTAGTACGAGTCCGGCAATCGCAATTGCGGCCGAGGTATTATAATGCTTTTCTCAAACAGCGAGGAAATACGTAAGGTCAGTCGGGGCAAGTGCGCCAGGATGGGGTAAGTGCGCCTAACATAAATATATCGAAACCTATAAATATTACTCAACTAGTAGTTGGCTGTTTACAAGGCACAAGGGCGAAATAAATTTAGGCGCACTTACCCCACATCAGTATTTACTACTTCCATGATCGTGGATAATTTGGCCATGGAAGTTGTACTTATTACCTCCATGGATTTGTCAGTTTCGGGGCAAGTGCGCCAGGATGGGGTAAGTGCGCCTAACATAAATATATCGAAACCTATAAATATTACTCAACTAGTAGTTGGCTGTTTACAAGGCATAGGGGCGAAATAAATTTAGGCGCACTTACCCCACATCAGTACTTACTACTTCCATGATCGTGGATGATTTGGCCATGGAAGTTGTACTTATCACCTCCATGGATTTTTCAGTTTCTCTACAGAGGTGTCTCAAATAGCAAGCGAATTAAAAAAAAACACACGACAATTAATGTTTTTGCTGGCCAAGGCCGGCAATGGACAGCCTCGCGTCTTCTTTTTTTGAAAGTAACACGAACATTTCCGAGCATGTTTGAGAAAAAGTCTTTTGCACGTAAAATAAGTGAGCTGTATTGCAATAAGGGGAGCATCTAATGTTTTTTCTTTTAAATCAATGGGTTTCATAAGTGCCATTTCCACCAAAATTAAAATTAATCGTATTCCGCCTAGAATTAACTTTATTATGAAGAATTTGATAGATAGTATCAGTTTGGCTGCTTCAGGACACATATTTTTCAAAAAAGTCACGATAAAATAAAAAAAATCAAATTTTTTAAAAACCCACTTTTTATTCATAATATCTCAAAAATGACGACAGATACGTATAAAAGTGTACGGATTAAAAAAATTGGTACTTTTCTGACAAACAATTTGGTTTTTTTGTTTTTTCTGTCAAACAAAAATTTACGGAGATATGATTGTTTAAAGAGCGCGTGGCAGCGCAATCACAGCCTCTCTTAAGCCCTTTAACCCTTCACCGTTTAAGAAAAAGGTTTTTTACTATATATAGCAATGAAGGATGTTGTAGCTCTCTTAATTACCTTTACAATGGTTTTTTATAAATTGTGATAGCATGAAAATTATAGGAGTTATGGTCCAAAAACTTATCATATTTTTTTCTACTTAGTAACTGAAAATTTCGGAGTGTGAATATTTGGAGCAATGTGAAAGTACGCAGTATAATAGAGACCCACAACTATTGTAATGTGTATATATATACATAATATGGCTCATATATTTTGGAAACGTAGGCATGAATACATACCAACGTTCTTATATGTATATACTGGGTGCTCGTGAGCATTGCGAGAGATTTTAACTACTAATTCCTGAGGCTATAAGAAGTAATAAATGTTATATGAACTTAGGTCGAAACACGTTTTTTTTAATTATTTTCATACATAATAATTGCTAACGTAGTATAATTTTTTTTTAGCAATATCAGACTTTGCCGGCTCGTCCTAAAGTTATTTATATTTATACTACGTTAGCAATTATTATGTATGAAAATAATAATAAAAAAAACGTGTTTCGACCTAAGTTCATATAACATTTATTACTTCTTATAGCCTCAGGAATTAGTAGTTAAAATCTCTCGCAATGCTCACGAGCATCCTGTATAACACATTTGAGTGAAGGGGCAAACGAAAAAGCCATGTGATCAGCTGTGCGTGCTCCGTTTATTCGTTATAATGTGACCAGTATATTTCCGTAATAATATTAGTTTTTAATAATAATAGTACAACTTTATATAATTTGTAAATATTTTATTCAATAAATGGCAATTTTTTACTCTAAATTAAATTATTTTTAAATATTTAATCATATATATATTTACTGTTTTAATTTAGGGGTAGTTTTAAGGGTAGAAAAGCTTAAGAATATGATAATCATTTTCGAGAGTGTGGAATAATATTTAAATCCTTTTCATTTTACCAATAAAAAAAATTTAACAATTTTTTATCAAGTGGTAGTTTTCAAGGGTTGAAAGGGGGTTAAAAATTTGATAATTATTATAGAGAATATAAAATATTACTTACTCTATCTATACTTACATCTTTTTATGTCATACCAAAGTATTTTTTTGTGTTTTTTTCAATTTAGGGGTTGTTTGCAAGGGTTGTAAGATTTTCAAGGGGTTGAAAATGATTTTAATATGAGGTAATTATGTTAGAAAATACTTTACAATTTCACCACTTGCTATTAGACATGTTTTCTAGCGATAAAATGGCTCAATGAAAATTTTTCCATTAAGGGGTTGTTTACACCCCTTAAAAATAATAGGCGGAGTTCAGATCATTTTCACTTTTGAAGTTAAGGGTAAGATGAGCCTAATTCCAAAATTTCATGCAAATCGGTTCACAGTAAAAAAAATCGGAGGTAAGATTGAGTTTTTCGCTTCAATTACTGCACTAAAGCAATGATACAATTTAGGTACTTTGTTTCACTCCAACAATATTTATAACCTGGCCTCATACCCATAGAATGATTAAATTCAAACTCATTTAAGGAATTCGAATGGGCTTGTACACCATATACCTACTGGATCACTTTGACTTAATGCTGATCTCTTCACAGTGGTCATACAAAAGGCGAGCTCTTTGGATATTATCTGCCAATATTGGAGTAGACACTTTCTTCACATTGAGCGGCCTACTTGTCGTTTACACCAGTGCGAAGAAGATGAGACAGAGTAAGTTTAACTCGTCCTGATAATTCGGCGTGTGAACTAGGTACGAGACTAGGTAGGTAGGTTCGTAATTAAAATTAAAAGTAAAAGATTGTCTGTGTTGTTTACAACAATTGACGATCTTGTAGTCCTTGTACCTTCACTTCCTAGAGGGCAACCGTATTCCCATTCACCAGTTGGACAGATATCAAAGTTTGTCATTACATACAATTATGTACCTACAGTGTGTCCCTAGATATCGAATAACAGCGAAACACCTTGTCCTATAATGCGGCACTTACAATCACTACTTTATTTGATTTTAAACGACCTCGAAAAAAGGAGGAGGTTCTCAATTCATCTGTATGTTTACTATATTTTAAATAAAAAAATAATTAAATTAAAAAAAAAAAACGTTTTCAAACTCCGACAGCCTACAAAGTCGGTGTCAAGTGAACCGACTCAAAGCTGATGACAATCTTATAGTGAAATTGACACCGACTTTGTAAGCTGTCGGAGTTTGAAGTCGGTTCTTATTTTTTTATTTAAATTTTTTTTTCATTGCTAAAGGCTCATAAACAAGCACATGGCCAATCTGATGAAAAGTGGTTACAGCCGTCTACAGACATCTGAAACGTTAGAAGCGTCACCGATGCATCGCCGTTCTCTAAGGGACGGACTAGAAGGAATCCAGTCAGAAATGTTGCTTTTTTGCGACGGGAGTAGCCATCCAGGAGAACTTACTCGTAGCTTTAAAACTGTGTAGCTTTGGGTTTTTTGTTTATGAATTGTCTTATGATTTCAGTGACACTGCTGAAGACCCTACACATGTTCTACCTGAACCGTATACTCCGCATCTTTCCTCTCCTGGCCGCAGCAGTGCTGGTCCAAGCCTCAGTGATGCACCGAGTTACGGACGGGCCTAGTTGGCACTACATGGCCCACCAAGTTAATCTGTGCCGTCGTTACTGGTGGAGTGCTTTGTTACACATACAGAACATTGTCGATGCTAGAGAAAGACCGGTGAGTTATTTTCATTGATGCTCTGCAGCACCGTAGGCAGTTTTTGACTAATGAATTGCGAGGTATATTGCCTTCTTTTTGTAGAATTTTGCAAAGAATTACCATCATCATACCCCATTGTTCTCGCTAGTTTATCAGAGTCTCCTGGATGCTTGGATGATACATTCCTGAACCCAAAGATTGACTGCAATGCTCAACCCGCAGTGTCTACCTCACACGTGGTACCTGTCAGTGGACATGCAGCTCCACATCATCTCACCACTGGTGCTGTTCTGGGTACTCGGAAGCAGACGAGCAGCCTGGTCTTCATTGGCTATAAGCATTCTCGCGTCGTTGGCAGGAACGCTAGCGTTCTGCTTTATTTACAACTTCCCTGCTTCTCCTATGGCACAGACGTGAGTATTGGATTGGGCTGATAATACGCCGTTGATGTCAAATTCGTGCTTTAAAATACATTCAGTTCAGTCAGAAGAAATTGTTTATTTATGTACGTACTTAGGTGTACGTACCCGTCAATTTACTGTTAAGGTTATCACTTTATTCAATAGCTAGTCACAATAGGTGATCAAAATTAAGAGAAGCTATTTTTACTGGAGATTAGATAATGTATTTATGATGATTTTTAAACAATTACTTTACAATCTTGAACATTTATTACAATCTGCCTTTATTATTTCCCTGGTGGAATCACCCCCTAGTAGGTTAGCAACAGGACAGTCAATAGTCAACTTTAACAGTAAATTATTATGTATTTCAGTGCTACAGGATCTATTATCAGTGATTACAACGTGTTCTACTACGTGAACACGGTGACGCGCTCCCCGCCGTTCTTCATCGGGATGATGTGCGGATACATCCTGCATGTCTTCAGAGAACAGAAGATTAAGCTGTCCAAAGTAAGAGCTTTTACTGCTGCTCCACAAAATGGTTTACCAATACTGACCCTGGCATTTTCGAAAACGCTGTGTCTCTATTTATAGATACCACAATTTCTGTCCTTAGAGTAAACGTATTAAGATATCTATCTTCTGCCTATACATCTATACATATATTAAAGCTAAAGAGAGTCAAAAGAACACGGCGTACATGGGAGATATCTGAAAAAAAAATAGGCTGGGGATACTTAGAATCGATAACAACAGTTTTTAGAATTTTTGTCCATTTATCTGTTTGTCTCTTTATTTGACCGCGCATCACGTGAAAACTACTGGACCGATTTTGATGAAATTTTGTGTTGAATGGTTTTCCTGATCGACCACTCTAACGTTTTCTGAAATCCTGAATTATATTTAGGCTTGGGGGTTTCTTGACGCCGGCTTCCAAGCTCGCGGGTTCGAATCGCACCCGGAGGCCTGCAAGCAAACTCCTTAAACCTTCTGAAGACTGACGAAAAGGCTTGATTGGACGTTGAATGAAACTGTCTGAATGTGTCACTGAAGAATATATTGGCTAAAACTGATTATTTACAATAATTAAGGACCTCGTGCGTCCGTCCTGAGATTCTAGTCGAAGTGAGAGAGAGACAACGAACACTGTCATCTTTTATCCTGTTTACTCTAAGTTGCGTTCAAGTAGGCTGCGATCGGATCCTTGTTAATTTTAATTAACATTTTGTATGACGGTAGTTTACTGTATGTTTGTAAATTTACACTATAGTAAGTAGTTTAGCTTTATTATATCAAACAGTGTAAAAACTAAAATACAGATACAATTAAAACTAGCTACCTATTTAAAAACAATGAAGGTAGTTGGAGTCCCGAGAAAGGAAAAAGGTTACTTTTTATCCCGGAAAAACGCATAGTTTCCGCGGGAACGCGATAACCGAATTCTACGCGGACTAAGTCGCGGGCAGAAACATTAGTACATAATTAAATGTATTGAACGGCAACCAAGGGTACTTTGGTTTCGATTTAAGTGTATGCCTTAATAGTTTCTACCCATCGCACCGCCACAGAATCATATTTATGTCCCAACTGGTCGGCACATCGTCTCATCACGAGAGAATTCTAACGTTTATAAATCAAATTTTCAGTGGACGATCGCTTTATGCTACATAACGGCGGTCCTGTTATCGTTCTACGCCTTATACATAGTACATCCGAGTCTGCAAGCAGATTGGGACAACCAGACTGCCACAAACTTGAACAACACCTTCCGCCGTGCCTGCTGGTCCGTGGCTCTCTGTTGGATGATAATCGCCTGTGTTCATGGATATGGAGGTAAAATCTCCAATTTGATCGCTTTACATATCGATACAATGTTTGCAGTACCAGCAAAATAGCATATGTTTTGGGAAAAGGAGAGCAAGGGTGATCTGAGAATTCTTCTCTTTCACAAAGTTTGTTGGTTGATTTTGATGATCATAAGTACCTTTTGTCATCGAAGATCGTACTCTTTTGCAGGCCCCGTGAACTGGTTCCTGTCGCTGAAGCTGTGGAAGTTCGTGGCCCGTATCTCGTACGCGATTTACCTCTTCCATTACCTGGTGCAGTTCAGCACTGCGAGCGCCATGGTCGCTCCCATTTACTTCAAGTTTGAGACTATAGTACGTTTCCTACGTTTTATTTTTATCATTGCACCTGGCAATCCCAATCCCAAGGCAAGTTTGGGCGCTGATAACCTCGAAATGGCTTTTCCCATGTTTTTGCATGACGTGATTCCGGAGAAAATAATATGGCTTTAAGGCCGGTCGGGGAACAAATTTTTTTTTAAGTTTTTCCCATGATTCATAGCAAGTATGGCATTCTGGCTTATATTGTAATTAAAATATATACTTACTGTTCATCTGTAGTTCACGCTGTTCGCGAACGACCTCGTGTACTCCGTGATTGTGTCCGTAGCGGCGTGCGTCCTGATCGACGCCCCCATGGCCACGCTTCAGAAAATACTGCTTGGAGGTAAATAAGAAGTATCGCATGATAAAAACAAGATTCCAAAATTATCCTAGAATGTACTTAAGATGATTGCCATAAAAAAAGTTGTGACCGATCGGACTGGTCTGATTCCGACTCATGCAGACGGTAGGCGCCTCGAATCCGGCTCGCACCTCTGAGTTTTTAGGGTTCCGAAGTCCACAAGGAACCTATTATGTATTCCTGCAGGCTGCAGCGGGGACTTCCAGGAGCGACAATAAAACGAGCAGTTCTTC
>CAXARK010000292.1:0-13868 GCA_963971205.1 Aethes cnicana
CACAGGTAACGATGGGATAGTAGCACTAGGGGGTTTGTCGGTAGACTGCGCGTGAGCAGGAGGCGAGCGGGTATTTATGGGGCGGCGGGGGTGAGGTCCGCGGGGCGGGCGGGGCGGGGCGGGGCGGGGCGCGGGGGGCCCGGGCACACCTGCCGCCGCGGCGACACCTGATTACAGGCGGGCGCTGCCAGGCTTTCAATTTGAGGTGATTTGCTAGGGTTATGTACTTTCAATTTGAATTTACCACTTATGTACTAGGAAACCTTGCAGCATCTACGAAGTAATTCAAGGATGTGTGTGAAGTCCCCAATTCGCATTGAGCGCACGTGGGGACTATAACCCAAACCCTCTCGTGGACGAAGCCTGTGCCCAGCAGTAGGACGTAAACATAGGCTGTTTTGGTGGTGCAGTGTTTTTAAGAGCTGTTGCTACAACAGATGATTGTTGATCTGATGGAGTTACTTATTTAATAAAATAAATAATATTTTAGGTACTCTTTTTTTAATAGGTCTACTAATTTTACTTTTGAACTCCCGTGTTTTAAGTCCTAATAAGCGATCTAATGATGCACGCGATCAATGCATTTTCCCCGTAGATACGTGACAATTTAGGCCATATCGCATTCATAGCAAAATAATGTTAATCAAATATGATAGGTGCGCTATCTCAAGGGCTATCGTGCCGAGCGAACGGCAGAAGACGCGCCCCGCCGCCGCCAGGAACCTCCCGCTCGGTCCTCGGAGCGATTCTAGAAAGTGACAGATAAAAATAACAATCACCACCTTGCCGGGCGATACACTGAATTACAGCCCCTGTGGCCTCGTATTTAAAGTTAGTTTCCTTGGAGCAGACAAAGACACCGGGCCGGAGCGGAGATATGTGCTCCAGGTGGTCGCGCAAAAACTCGTCTTTCTTACGGTCCCCGGGTCCCGGCCCGCGCCCGCGCCGCGCACGGCAGCGATTATAATTGACAAAAGTGCTTTTTGTCCGCCTCAGGCATCGCCTTTCAAACGGAACCTAATAATAGAATACACTTCGGCTTAACATTTTGAGATGCATAACGTATTATAAAAGCGATTATAAAAAAAAGTTATTTCGATACTGGTACAAAATAACTATTAGACAGGCCAGGAATGCATGTTGTGTTTTGGACTTGGCAGTTATGTTCGAGTCAAGAGTCTGTGTCAACTTATGGGACACTATGTTATGTACAGCCCTGATTGTTCGTCCTTTCAGCCGGAGGACGACCTCTGCTGGACACTGACCCTCCCCAAGCCCGCCACACAGACCGGCGCTGTGCCTCCCGTGTACACCGGGCCCGTGGCCTCGACGGTATCACTGCAGTCTGTACTGGCCGTTATCAGCGGAGACGGCGATGTCTGTCTACACAACGCTGCACCGACGGCTGCGCGCCGCGGTCGCTGTTTGCATTTTGGGACAGCGAGCTTATTGGATGATTCGTTACTTGTATGTACATACATATGTATGCACTCGTAATGGCTCGTGTTGTTGATAGCCCGATGTGAGAAATAAAGCGCGAAAATATTTCGCATATTACGTATTGACCGAGATTATTTAAATGCACAAGAGTCATCACAAATTCCGAGAATGTAAGGGCTATTAGAGAGGCTTATTCCACACAATACGGGCTAAATCCTCGGTCTTTTGTTCTGTGATAAAGCCGATAAGCTACAACTAAGGAATACTTTTTCAGGTCCTCGTTAAACTTAAGTAAAAATTGTTCAATTGGGCTCTTAAAAAAAGGGAAATAAGCACAGACGTTATAAGTAGAGATACTTTTCAAAACGTATAAAATCGCCATATCTTTTTACTGCCAATAGATTTGAGCTGACCTGTAATGCCCTGATGAGGCCAACTTGCCGCTAAATTTTAAATTCAGGGGTGCATTTCAGCCTGCGTTAAGTGGGTTACCCAGAATGCGCGGGCCGCAATATATGCGTTACATGTCATTTAGCGTTCTGACTTCAAAGCGGTTCTAACTGAACGTGAGCGCTTTAGCTTCCTGCTATATCACGCTGAAATAGTACATTACAGACCTAGGGTGGTGAATTCGTAAATGTCCCAGATCGCAGGTTTCTGTGGCCCGAACCGAAGGTGAGGGCCATAAATATACGATCTGGGGCTTTACGAGTTACCACCCGTGGTTTGTCAAAAGTTTTACATCTTGCCTTGGCCAAGAAGTGAGATTTTCTCTTCGCGTAGCGGGCAGAAAATCCCACTTTACGGCCAAGGGTGATGTAATAGTACATTACAGACCTAGGGTGGTGAATTCGTAAATTACCGCCCTGATGAGGCCAACTTGCCGCTAAATTTTAAATTCAGGGGTGCATTTCAGCCTGCGTTAAGTGGGTTACCCAGAATGCGCGGGCCGCAATATATGCGTTACATGTCACTTAGCGTTCTGACTTCAAAGCGGTTCTAACTGAACGTGAGCGCTTTAGCTTGCTGCTATATCACGCTGAAATAGTACATTACAGACCTAGGGTGGTGAATTCGTAAATTACCGCCCTGATGAGGCCAACTTGCCGCTAAATTTTAAATTCAGGGGTGCATTTCAGCCTGCGTTAAGTGGGTTACCCAGAATGCGCGGGCCGCAATATATGCGTTACATGTCACTTAGCGTTCTGACTTCAAAGCGGTTCTAACTGAACGTGAGCGCTTTAGCTTGCTGCTATATCACGCTGAAATAGTACATTACAGACCTAGGGTGGTGAATTCGTAAATGTCCCAGATCGCAGGTTTCTGTGGCCCGAACCGAAGGTGAGGGCCATAAATATACGATCTGGGGCTTTACGAATTACCACCCGTGGTTTGTCAAAAGTTTTACATTTTGCCTTGGCCATAAAGTGAGATTTCCTTGCCGCGTAGTGGGCAGAAAATCCTACTTACGGCCAAGGGTGACGTAAATGCATTTCTTTTGCATACTGTGATCTTGATCTTATTGAACTTGTTTTTGAATAGATAAGATATACAAATAGGCAGTGATAGGTAGGAGCGGTCAGTGGCGGCCGGCGCGCGGCAGATGCGCGGCAGGCGGCAGGTGCGCATTCCCGCGCGCAGCTGCCGCCTGCGTCTCGTGAGGCTTCTCCGCGCGCATGCCCATCTCGTACATGACATGCCATACGCTCACGCGACGATCGTCGACTTTACTGCCCCGGAATAACGCCACGAATAAACCACGCCGTATGACATGTGCTGTGCGGCGCAAGGCCTTTGTGCAAATTGCTTTCCAATCCAAGACCTTTACGAGATATTAAAATACCGTTGCAGTATTTTTATACGAAAATTTAAACCCAATTAAATACATTGATGTCTTTCCCGAAAATGCAACGATGGCGTTTGGTTTTCAATATTTATGCAACGTTTTAAGTTTGTCCAATTCTATCTAAACACGGAAATAAAGGTTTAATTTGAAATGTTCATTCCACACTAGCTTTTTACCCGCGACTTCGTCAGTAAAGGTTTCCATACTAAACTTCAGACTACCTTTTTACCCCCTCAAGAGATGATTTCCGGAATTAAACGTACCATATGTTTAATCCAGGTTATAATTTATCTGTGTACCGAATATTTAATAGTACTACATACAGAATGGCCACGGAATCACCCGCCTGAATCTAGCCGGCGCGCAATTCGCGCCCAACTCGCCCTTACCGTCATTTGTTTCATCCGGATATGGTGAGTGGATCATTGGCCCGCGTAGTGGTATACACACATTTACAAGTGTACGTCCTCGCACGCAAATATTGACACTTCGTTCGAATTGTGTTCGAAATCGTGCTGTTATAGGCCGTGTCCGCCCTGTGCCACACGCCACCTTCCCTAAGAAATGGATGAGGGAGGCGATGGCTGAGATACGCGTCTCGCTCGTAAACGGGTGCTGTCTGTGGGGTCCGGTCTGTTCATGCTTGCAAGGACGTTTAAACATAATCATTAGCTTTAAATATATTACTAAGTCAAACATTTTAAGCGAGAGACCTCATCATGTTCTTATTGACATGTATTAATGAAATCTTTTATACATGATGTATTTCATTATTTTTTGACATTTTGAGACTGTCGACATCTATGGAATTTATATTTATTTGACAATGGAGGCCATCTCCATAATATTTATTTTTTCTGGACCCTTGGAGACTATACATCTCTAAGATCTTAGATTTTTTAAGTTAGGGACTATATGTATATTTACATTTTCTACATGTAATGTAGATTTTGTAAATTTTGAAAAAAGGCCTTCTGCTTTGAGTTTGTTGCGGCGCTTAAGCGTAAGCGGCAACGCGCCGCGCCCTTCTACATTATTAAAATTAACAATAAAACATAAAGTAATGTTTTATTCATGTTCGAATAGTGTTCAGCACATTTTACTTGTGATTGTTGTATCCCGCACAACGCCATACGGCGAGGGGTGCCGTCGATAAACATCACGATGTTCGTGATCCTGGCTACGATTATTAACATTTATTAAGACATAATTATATAGTTTGGATCTTAAGTCGTTTAACGTTGGCATTATTCCCGTCAAAACTAGTATTTCAAAAGGACACGGTTCATATAATTAGCGGAGGCGCAGGAGTGTGACTAATGCGAGAACCAATCGTTTGCAAATTCGTCGAAAATCAGATGTCCGTTTATGACAGTGCGCGGCAAATGATTAGGGCCGCTTCCTGAGTGACTTGTTTATTACAGACATTACATTACAGCTATTGTCAGCGGCGGACCGCTGTCTGCCGAGCTTCTTTCGAAGAAGCAGTTATCTGCAATGCCCGTTATTGGCAAAACGTTGTGTTATGAGCGCACAAAGGGCTTCCCTGATGGCCGAGTGTTTGGTTCGTCTTCGCGATTGTTCTCTTGTCTGCTTTTTGTAGTTGTTCAAACTCTGGCAAATACGTTTTGAATGTGGAACGGGACGGTTCAATGGTCACTGCGATTACGCCGACAAAAAAGGGCCCGGACATTTTGCGTTTCATTGAAATGTAACAAAACACCAGTTTCAAACTGTTGAAAAATTATAATATTCAGGAAGATATATTCCATGTTTTGAACAAATTAAGGAACACGTTTCTGGACAACGATTATCGAAGTAAAAAAAAAACAGATAACTAGAATGCGTGGAGTACTAATCACGAGGCATTTATTCCAGGCTTGAAGCCGTAAGTCCTCGATAAAGCGCAGTTAGGTCCCGCGCACCAATTAGCAGGTCATGTACCTGCGCGGGCGCGGGCGCGGGCGCGGGCAGAGCGCGCATAAAAAGCGGCAGATGCACGCGCCGGCGCTGCTTGTGGATGCATGTGGCACGGTTTTTATGATCATCTTTTTATATCAGAACACTCGATTTTTTTGTTCGCATTCATAGATATGGAGTACGAGTTAGATCTTCAGCTCGCCTTTTATTTAATCGAAACATCATTTTTAAATCTGTGTCCCAACTTGCCGTAACACCTAATCAATCAGTCATATTTTAAAGAAATAATCTAACAATTAGTCGTCCTAACAAATACAATAGACCAATTACGCCCTTGGTGGTCATTGGGACAAAAAGCGTGGACAGTTTCCCTGAACGCGCAGGGCAGGGCTAATGACTCGAACAGTTTTTTTGTCTCATTTGCGGCGCAACAGCTTGCAGCAACAATAAAAGTACAATGGCCGAGATAAGGACTCCCGCCGGCCGACGCGCCGGACTGGGACAAGCCGGCCCTGAGTGCGCAAACAATTACAAAAAGTTAACTTTATGTGGTATTGACAGATGCCTTCGTGTTCGCGATGGGCGTAGATAAATGCCAATAAAGTTGAATAACATTTCAGCTAATCTTCATCAAAAAACTTTGAATCAGTACGATGAATAAGCAGATATGTTTCTAAATTAAATTAGACTATAAAATTAACGACGCCAGGCAGAAATCGTTGTTTCTTAAAAAAATTTACGGGTTGCGGGTTGTTAAAAAATAGATTAAGTAGTTTAAAAAAATATTATAAAAAGTCATCATCACCGGCATTGCTTGTGCATGGGTCATGTAAGAAATAGTAGGAACGTATAAGACCTATCCGATAACACTTGTTGTTTCTCTTTTAAACGTCTTGTCTCTTTTCAAAACCATGCTAACTTTCCAACCTCATATTTCAAATAACAGGAGATTGACTGTTTTTTTTTTGTGAAACTCTATAATTTGTTTGCTTAACAAAAAGAGCTTGAAGTACTAAGAAGCTCTAAATACCACAATAAAGAAATATTTCAACAACAATATTCTTAAACCCTGTCTCTTTAACCGGGTAGTCATTGTTCTTGGATAAAAAAGCCACTAAGTTGAAATCGGCCGGCCTTTCAAGTCAAGTTTTATTCTGCGGTTCCATCAACTCCGTATGCGATGCAATAGTAGATTGTGTGACTAGGGAGCAAAATGGCATATTTTACCGCGGGTGACGGATTGAATCCAGAGCTAGCGGAATCTTGAGCTAGCAAGGGATTCAAGCTATGTCACCCAAGGTTTAAATAATTTTGCTACCGTGTTGCACACTGTTTTTCACTCCTCCTATGAGAAAACCAGTAGCAGCAAGGAACAAAATCGGACTTTGCTCCCTAGAGAGCAAAATATTACTTTGCTCCCTGTTTGCGGGGCGGGGGGACAGACGTGTCCTTCGAGACGCGAAAGGCCCAGCGGTCGTTAGGTTAGGTTAGTCAGCTAGTTAGGGGGGCCCAATTAGTTCCTGATCACCAAAAGATAACCAATATTTAGTACTGAAAAAATAGTTCTCTATTGAAGTCTGGGCCCATAGTCGTCCGTTAAGGGCCTCCCGCACTTGGGCCTCCAATGGGTTAAAAGCGGTCCTAATAACAACGCATTTTTTCCGGGATAAAAGTAGCCTACGCCCTTCCCGCTATGTAAACTTTTTATCCCGGAAAACCGCATACCCAACAAACAAATTAGTCCTATAAACCTGTCTTATGCGACTTTCGGTTATATAACTGTCGTATAGAAGTAACTCAACAACTAAAACGTTGTATAACCGTAATTCATACAACGATTTAGTCCTGTAACTAAAAGGTCCTTTAAATTAGTTGAGTAAATGTTTTTACGACTTATTTATGCGACGTCGTATAATGGTGCCAGAATATAAGATATGTAAACGTTTATACGACTCTTTATGCAAACGTCGTATAATGGTGCCAGAATATAAGATATGTAAACGTTTATACGACTCTTTATGCAAACGTCGTATAATGGTGCCAGAATATAAGATATGTAAACGTTTATACGACTCTTTATGCAAACGTCGTATAATGGTGCCAGAATATAAGATATGTAAACGTTTATACCACTCTTTATGCAACGTCGTATAATGGTGCCAGAATTTATTTATTTATTTATTTATTTATTTAAGGAGAACCAACAGCTTAACTACAACAGCATAAGCTACTTAATTAAAAACAAAAAGCCAATTATAGGATCTCACAAATAGCGACAGCATATTATGTTAAAACTAACTTAAGTAAACGCGCACTGGAAGCTGAAAAACGGTAAAAACTCATAAATACCTACACACTACACAATATTAACACAGGATAAACCTCCACCCGCGACACTCATAAATTATTCTAAAGTGATGTTAACAATTACGTACTTATTCTATGATTAAACAAAATCTAAGTAGAAAAATTAATGGAAAGGAGTAAAAACAGAATAACTATTCATGTTTCTCGCTGAAAACACCTCGACACTAAGCTTCGCCTTACTGAAGTAGTTTTACAATTAAACACATCAATATCCTGCTCCTTTGTAAGATTATTCAACCCTCGACTAGCGCGGCACAAGAAACTGTTAGCTCTGTAATTCGACGATGCACATTTTAACGAAATAGGAGGATAGTGTCTTTTCGTCCTAGCAGGAGTATTAAAAGATAGTTTACTTAGTAGTTCAGGACAGTCGATACTACCATTAGTGATACCAAGAAAATAAATAATGTCTGCTATGTCCCGGCGCTTCTGTAACGGTATAAGATGATGTTTCTGGCATAAATTAAGATATCTAATTGAACTGTATGGAGATTTTAGTTTAAAACACATATATTTAATGAACTTTTTTTGGATTCGTTCTAATCTATCAATATATACATTGTAACAAGGGTTCCAAATTTGAGAGGCATATTCAACCTTACTTCTAACGTATGAGCAGTAAAGAAGCTTGATTGTTTTACCTTTATTGAAATGAGAAGAGTTACGCATTAGGAAACCCAAAGCTTTCAAGGCGCCGCTCGCTATACCTTCTATGTGAGCATCAAAGAGAAGTTTGGAATCATGTGTTACACCTAGATCTCTTATTGATGACACTTTTTTCAGGGGTTCGTTCATAATTGTATACGAAGTATTAATTAAATTACGCTGGCGAGAGAAAGTCATTGAGTAGCATTTGGACGGGTTTAAGTCTAATCTGTTGGCCTTGCAGTATTCATCCAGTCTCACCAAATCAGACTGAATCAATGACGAATCTTGCATAGAATTTATCTTTCTAAAGACCTTCATATCATCAGCGAAACAAAGAAGGTTTGAGTGGATGAAACATTTACTGATGTCATTAACGAAAACATTAAAGAGGAACGGACCGAGCAAAGATCCTTGGGGGACTCCACTCGGAACAGTTACCCACCCTGACATATAATTATTAATGACAACAGCCTGTGATCTGTTATCAATATAGGACGAGAACCACCTCAATAGATCTCCATGAATCCCTATGTCATATAACTTTCTAATTAGTATCCCATGGTCAATTCTATCAAAGGCTTTACTATAATCTGTGTAGATTACGTCCACTTGAAAGCCTTTGTCCATCGCTTCAGTAACATATTCATTCAAGAGTACGAGATTTGACACAGTAGACCGGTGACGCAAGAAGCCATGCTGATTGGGGCTAAAGGAATGTTTAACAGCATTATAAACCTGGTTATAAACAATTTTCTCAAGAACCTTAGAAACAATACAAAGTTTTGAGATAGGTCTGTAATTTAACACTTCAGTTTTAGAGCCCTTCTTATGAATTGGAGTGATGTATGCCGATTTCCATATCGAAGGTAAAGTGCATTCCGCAAAAGAGCGTTTAAATAACAACATAATGGGCAACACCAATGTTTTAGCACAATTTATCAAAAACAGGGCTGGCATTTCATCAGGACCAGCTGACTTAGATGGATCTAGCTTGAGCAGTATGTCAGTTAACACTTCCGGGTTCACTTCGACACTGAATATGCTAGCCACGCTGTCAACGGTGAAAGCAAAGGTTGATTCGGAAGTAATAGCATTCTGTGTTGAGAATGTAGTGAAAAAATAATCTGAAAAAGCGTTACATATATCGATCCCGGAATTCACCACAATATCACCGTACTTTAAACTAGGAAGACCATGAGATTTCGAGCGTGTTTTAATATAAGACCAAAATTGCTTCGGATTCTTAACGATATTATCCTCAACACGACTAATATATGAATCAAAGCACTTCTGTTCAAGTTTAATTTAAGATATGTAAACGTTTATACGACTGTATCATGCAACGTCGCATAATGGTGCCAGTGTACAGGTTGTGCAAACGTTTATACAACTGATTGGTACAACGTTATACAAACGTTAGATAAAAGGGCTTGGGAACTTTAATCGGACCTAAAAGTTATATAAAGGTCCTACAGGCACTTATTTAGAATAAGCTACCAATGTGTCAATTAAACAACTTTGTCCAAAAAATGGTTCCGTATATATTTTATTTTTAGCGAAAGGATTGTTAATAAAGGTTTTATTTTGCAAAATACAATGCAAGCATTATTTTAAGTGACATATATCTTGCTGCTTATTATGTTTACTAGCTTTTGCCCACGACTTCGCCTTCGCTTCGTGGAATTCGATTATCGCGCTCCCGCGGGAACTATGAGTTTTTCCGGGATAAAAAGTAGCCTATGTCCTTTCCCGGGACCCTAACTATCTGCATACCAAATTTCATCGCAATCGGTCCAGCGGTTGAAGCGTGAAGAGGTAACAGACAGACATACAGACAGAAATAGTTACTTTCGCATTTATAATATTACTAGCTTCTTCCCGCGACTTCGCCCGCGTGGAATATACGCGGTTATTGCGCTCCCGCGGGAACTATGCGTTTTTCCGGGATTAAAAGTAGCCTATCTCCTTTCCCGGGAAGCGTGAGAGGTAACAGACAGACAGACAGACAGAGTTACTTTCGCATTTATAATATTGGTATGGATTATCTCACAGATGACAGAACCCTAAAAACGTTTATCATGGCCGACCATTGGTTTCACTTTATGCGACGTTTTAGTACTAAAACAGTCGTATAGAAGTCGCATTGTAACTTAGACAAGATGGCTGGAATTTTAGTATGAAAACAAAATGTAAATAATTTTTTACAATGATTGAATTTCAAGGAATTCGAGGGGGGCGCAAAGATTTCGACAAAAACACACCTATATGTATATTATCATAAAACTAAAAGTCCCATAAGAAATAGGTGCACTGAACACATTTCTCTCACACTTTTTTCGCGTCATTGTGAATTTCTTCTGAGTAAAATTCTTATGAGAATTACAACGTATCTTTAAAATTCTACAATGCTCATTGATATGATGACTGATATCAGGAACGGCAAATGTGTGCCATAAAAGTCGCTATTAAACCCTTATGCGACATTTCAGTTACCTTGTAACGTCTATACAACTGTTATGGAACCACTAAAGTCCGATAACGGTCCGGATATAACCATTATGTGACCCAAAAGTTGCATGAAAACTTTTAAGCAACGTTTATGCAACGTTCTTGCCGGACTTTTATATAACTTCTATACAACGAAAAAGTCGTATAATTTGGGCCTTTTTCGCGTTTAGTATACGTTGACAACTACGTTTATACGACCAACTTTGTGTACCAAACAGGGAATGAAAAACGTTCTTGCAACTCTTGAATGCGATAAGCGTATTCCACGCGAGCGACGCAGCGGATAGAAGCTAGTCATAAATATCGCACATGCACTTTAAGGTCTTGGCAATAAGATCGTGATCGGATAATTATGATCACCTTCTTCGCTTCGCTTCTGTAGCAAGCTTATTATAATTACACAGTTAAGTGTTGAGCGCATCGCATGGCGTATGGTCTCGTGCCACCTGGCCGCGCGCAGGTGTACCCCCCTCCCCTCCCTAACCCATCCCCCCCCCTAAACCCCGAAGGAAGCGCGAGGGTGTGTTTTTGTGTGTAACATCCTGCCCTTTGGCTCGGTCCGATTTAACTAGGTGAAATCTTTTGCGGAAGTTGCCGACCGAGCCGGCCACGCCACGTGTCGGGCGTAAAGTCTATTCAATTTTCGGATCCTTTCTTTGTTACTCGCATTCTGAGTTTGAATGCTATCGTAGCATTGCTCACGGGAATTAAAGCATATTAAAGAGAATATGTATAGATGTAGATTTTGGTTTTGGTAAAGTGAAATCTCTAAAAGTATATAAAAGGCAAAGGCGACTGCCTGATCCATCAACGCACAGATCAAACTACTGAACGGATCGGACTAAAACTTGGTATGGTCAAGTATCAACCAAGAAAGGATTTTTGGAAATTACTGAAATTCCAGCCCTAGAGGTAAAAAGCGGGTTGTAAGTTTGTATACTCTAATAGAATCGAAGAAACTAGTTATAACACCTCTAGTTGTCAAAAAGGACTCCAGTAAAAAAATCCTCCATGTAGTTTAGAACGTCGAAGAACATGAACGTTCATTTGCTTTTGTCCAAAGATTGTTTTTCAGATTTGTTACGCGTGCAGCTTTGTAGGTTTTCCCTTACATTACAGTTCGCAGGATTGACATGTTCACTGCACTGCGTTCAGTGTTTATAGCACGATATACCTTAGGGCCGGTACACACGGACTGCTACCGAACTGCAATTTCTATGAGGGCTGTGCAGTTCAAATGCAGTTGGTTTGCAGTTTTCATAGTGATTATCATACGTCGCGTCGCACTCAAGCGGGCAGTTTGGTGGCATGTCAGAATGATAGATAGATAAGGTTTACAAATCAATCAATTCATTTTCAAGTCAGAATAAAGTATTTGTACTTAGTATTTGGTACCTAGTATTTGTAATGTGCAATTCCAAATATCTTAGCAACTTAGGCTGTACGTTAGTTAGGTGTTTATTTTTTTATATCCATTCAATTTTAAATAAAAATTAGATTGAATAGTATGTGTTATATTGGATTTAATTTACTTAAGTAGGTATATTATGCGTATATATTATTAATATATTTTCCAAATTCTTGGCAGTCAAGGTTCTGCGTCTTCGCGATAAATGCCGATCAACATTATATTTTTTGGGCTTCATATTAACTTTACATATTAAGCAATATATGTGACCTTTCTGTGACTTAAGTTCGGAGTGCTGTCGTAGTATCCTATCCATTGCAATACATAGATATGCAAATGAATAAATAAAGCAAATCTTTCTATTAACTAGACGGTACTGCACCAACAAATATAAGTATGAACGACAGTCATAATGACGCATGTCAGCTATTTATTTGTTTTTTTTAAGTGGCCACTTAAATGGGCTATCAGTTATCACTTCAAAGAGTTTACACATTAAAGATTTATAAATGATAACGGGTAACTAATTAACTATGTTACAAATACTAAGTACATTATAATACTCGTAAGTTAAGATTTTTTTGTAAACCTTACTTTGCCCCCAAACTGCCCGCTTGAGTGCGACGTATGGTGATTATTGTTCAAATGCAGTCCGTGTGTACCGGCCCTTAGGGGCGCAGATCGCGCAGTAATACACGTGCCTCAACAACTTGTATCTTCTTCATAACAACAATCACCTTCTAAGTTGTGTTGCGCTATACTTGTATTAAAGAACTCCTACTCTACTACTTCCGCGGGTCGCGCGACGTCCGAGTGAGTAGGTACCACGATCCACAGCAGCGCCATCTCGCGGCGCGTTTGCTAACTGACAAGGAACCTGAACTGAACATCGTGACCATAGTATGACTTCGGAAACGTCACCTCACCGCTAGATGGAGCTTGCCAAAGAGTGGCTTTAATTGCGGTGGGTTGATTCAATCAAACCGTCCGTTAAAGTTAACGTTAAATAATTTACTATGGGATAAAATGACGTTTCTGTATGGAATGCCAACTCGGCGGCCATATTTAACGACCAGGAGTTTGTCAACTATGCATGAATCAACTTACCCTTAGTGTAGTAGGTTTGCGCCTATTCTGCGTGATTTTGGGCTGGCTGGCTGGTTACTTCTGCCATCCCGCTCCTGAAGAAAGCCTAGCCGACCCTTGATGCTGCCGACGACGTCCTGGAGCGACCTCGTGGTGCGTTGCCCGGTAGGTTAGGCAGTAGCGTCGTGTAGTTGCATCGACATGACAAGCGCACAGCGCCGACTGACCTGAGTCCGTTGTGCGGCGGCGCCAGCACCTGGTCGGCGTGCTCGATAAGCGTCTCCACCAGCACGTTGTAGAACTTCAGGTCCAGGATGGCCGCCACCTGCCATACATAACATACACAATGAGATTGTCATAAATCATAAAAACATCGTTTATTCATTTGTGGTACACAGGTAGGTGTTACATGCAATTCTTATGCTATAATTGAGATCTCTGTGATTCATTTAAGGAAGTAAGGTATGTTCATTGCTTTCAAGTCAAGAAAAGTTTTGTTCAGCCAATGAACTTCATTAATTTGAGTAGCATGAGGAGAAAGAAAAAAAGAGTAGTCGTGAAGTTCGTGGGAAATCGGTGGAAGCGAGTAGCCCAGGGCCGGTTTGAGTGGCGAGCCTTAGGGGATGTTTAGACTGCTAAACAGCA
>CAXARK010000293.1:0-14486 GCA_963971205.1 Aethes cnicana
TTATCTTAACAAAATTTCAATCGTTTAAAAAACATCCTTATCTTACCTTTCCTTTCCCCTATTAATTTGAAACTCTAATGGAACATAATATACAAAGATTGAGGTTCCACATTCCTCGCAAAAGCGGCGGAAAACTTAGCTGGTAAATAGATTTCATGATCTGCAAAAGTCAAAGTTTCTGGATAGCCTAATAATTATATTTTGTTCAGCATATTGGCCACATACTCGTAGGTATGGGCACTATTACATATCACAAATGGATTGACCAACGCGCACTAGCTCCTTTTTTTTTTTTTTGACAAGAAGTTGCAAAACAAACTCAGAAGAGGCCGTTTTGCAAAATTACTATTTTATTTTCTTGTTCTTAGTGTAAGTTATTTAATTAAGTATATTTATAAATGTTTTTTTTTAATTGACATTTTCGTAAATTGCTAGTGTTTTCAGTTCACAATACTTATATTGCCAATTTGGGGATGCCCCTTGACACCGCCCCCAGGACTTGATTACCAAAAAACATGATTATATTGTGGGAAATACCCACAAGGGACGATCGTTCAAACAGTTGTATAAGTCTGAATATGGGAAGGTATTCCTCAACTTTAATACAGAAGTGTACTGATAGTTACATAAAACCTGAGGCAGCTAACCTGCCACAACAGAGTATTTCTACGATGGGTTCTAGGGCATGCTGGTAAGGTTAGACTGGCCCCTGTGTACTAAATAGATACAACATGAACAACATAAGCGTCAGCATTCCTAAAATGTGCAGACTGTGTAACGAGTAGGAATAAACGCCCCTACACACACATTCCGACCGAATGCCCTTCGTCGATGCGACGTTGCTATCATATTCTAATCTGGGGAAGCATTAAATACACCCAGAAGAGGTCAAAGCTCTCACCACCAAGAAAACACTTCAATTTCTCGCAGACCAATCTTGAGTGTGAGCTTGTGTCTGTGGCGATCACAATAGATCAGCAATGATCGCAGTGATGAATACTGGGCTCTATCCCTCTGCAAAGCTGCAACGCTAAACTATAACAATCGTGTCTTTTGTGATATTTCACAGCAGATAAGTATTTAAAAGTACTTCATGTGTTTATCGTACTGCACAGGCGTGTACCTGTAACCGGCCGAACTTAGGTGCGACTACACCACGCGCTGCGCGCGGAATGAATCAGATTCGCTAGCAATACACCAATGCAACGCCTGGCGTGCACTGCACGGCCTGCCGACGTGGTGCCATGTTCTGCGGAGGCGCGCCCCCGGCTGGCAGGCGTTGCTGCGCCAGCCACTACCCTTACGTGCTCAACTCCACCAGCCCTCTGGTAACTGCGGTCCGGGATAGGCTGCACAGCCGACTAAAGCTACACAGACCTTAAACTTAACCGACCTCCGTAAACTGTGATCGGTCGTGAAGAGCGACTTCTTAATCTTCTAGTTTTATTTATTGGTTTATTTTATTATCATGTCATGGACCTTTCAGTACAGTATGTAATTTGCTTCTTGATCTGTGATTAAATATATAATTATTATTATTAATACCTATATATCATGTCATAATCAGGTATCATACTGAATTAAAGATTACATTTATTTATTTGTTTATTTTTTACATGGAAAATCAACAGCTGTGTTATTATCCATATTTTGATAAAAAGATAAAATTATCAAACAAATTACAGGCTATACCAACGAAATTAATTCATTAATTTAGTATTTCTTTTTGTGCCATTAACTTGCTGTGCCCCAACGTATTCATGTTCGATACAATTGTATAATTATACCGTCTAAATGTAACTACAACATGAGTGCAATAAAACTATTGACTATTGACAGGTTTTTGACTTCCAAGTACCTAAAGGTATAAAGCCCCAGCCATGTATAGCGACAGCCTCAAATCGTCAATAATAAAGAATATTGAATTCATGACTAAATTTATTAATTAGTAGATAGATACATTTTAATAAGAGCACCATGTTTGTAAGACTACTCAAGCTACATCTGTGTTCGTGGCATAGCTAAGTATATAAGCCACCACATTATGCCGAGATCCCGACCACCGAGTTCGATGATTCAGGGTTGACACGAAACACTCAAATGGTGCAGGAAAATGCAGGAATTTTATTATACGCAAAAGTAGGTAATAATGAACGAATATGGCAAAGTCTGATTTACTTCCCTTCTCGCTGCCAGCAATAGGTAGGTATAGGTAATTTAAATTTGGCTTTAATATATAAAAATAAATGTTCATATTACCAATTTTGAAAGGATCCTTACAAGGACTAAATAGCTGATCAAAATTATTTTTCCAGCCCTCAACTTCGAAGCTGGGTTTTGTGTTTCACGTTTCGGCATGTAGTCAGTACCTATATGGAAAAATAGGGTGGTCGCGAAAGTGTTAAACTTTCATGTAAGCATGAGCTGGACTCGTTCACGAGTATAACACTTACCCTGAACATCACCTCCCTCAACCATTTGTAAAAGAAGGTGGTGGGCACCCAATCAATCAACGATACCGGTTAAGCAATGCCCTTATTGTATGCTCAAGCTGCTGGACTAATGAAAGAATTATATTAAGACTTTTATCGTCTCAATAAAAGTGATCCTGCTCACCACTTCTCCAATGGCCTAGCTGGATTATCCTCCTAAGACCCCTTGTCCTTTATAATGGACAAAATCAATCATTATTTACAATTATTTCATAAGATTTAAAATTCATCATCTAAAATTGACAGCTGGGTCTCAGGAGATTGTGCATGGCCCTATTTTTTATAGACTCGTTTTTTTATTACCAGTGGCCTAGCTGTTCACTGTAGAAACAGTGGGCTATGCATGGCCCTATTTTTATAGACTTATCTATATTTTATCATCAGTGGCCTAGCTGTTCTCTGTAGAAACAGTGTGTCATGCATGGCCCTAGTTATTAATTGTAAACCTGTGGCCAAGCTATTCACTGCAAACAGTGCGTTTTGCATGGCCCTAATTATTCATTATGAACCTGTGGCCTAGCTGAATGTGCATGGCCCTTGTTTGTACTTGCCTGTAGTCAAGCTGTTTACTAAAGGAACAGTATCGGTTTTGCCTGACTCTTGATACTTAGTTGTAATCATTTTACTACAGCATATCATGTACCTATGTGCCACATAGTATATGGTTGGCGTTTTAAATACTATTTCGTATATTAGCCGTTTCTTATTTAGATACTATGTTCTGAGAAACGCATATTTCAATACTTAAGCATCATACGCATTTTAATGCCAATTGGCAATTGAATGCCATCAACACATTTAATGCTACTGATTTTATATATTTAATGCCTTTAGCACTTTTATAACCATATTATGCGCAATTTAATGCACACATAATTTATTGTCATTTGACATTTGAACACCATTAACTCAATTAACAACTGCTTAGACGTTACTTAGCTTAGGTACATAAGTAACCACATACATGATTGATTGTCCAATTTTAATAGATAAAACAAAGTATATTCACTCGTACCAATACCCACATAAATAGAAAGTAACTGTAGCTTATTAAACTTCAAGTAAATGTGACCCACTTATTGTTATGTTATTTTGGTCTTTACATATAATAAGCATTATGCAATTCTATAAACAGAAGTACGTCGCAATGACTAGGTTAAGTAGCCAAGCAGGTAGTGGTCTTTTTGTGACTATAAACGTATTCTTAGCTATTCCGGTATACCTACCCGCGAAATACGTTTAATTTTAAATTCACTATAAGATAATGTTAAACCAACCACGAACGACTGACCAATTCCGCTATAATTACTTATTAACTATCTATTCTGGTGATACCCAGTATAAAGTCATTTTAAATCACTCACTTCAATTAATTATGAAGTTACCTACATCAAGTCGTACTCGTGATATGATACTATTCTATTCAATGCATGAATTGCTAAGTGATTAATAAGTGGGTATGTAGACTTTTCGTTCGGTTTATCAAGGATTTACATTTGACTTATGAAGTCATGGGAATTCACTACCTTGTATTGCATTTAGCTATTACACAATGCATTTTCAATAACGGTTTCTCGTTATTAGACAATCAAACATATTTAATTGTTTAGTGTGATAAACACGTATGTTTTTACTCCATACAGGAATGCTTATAGTATTTATAGTATGTCTATACATATTTCTTTGGTACTTATGTCCATGCCAGCGGCAAGTAAATGTGTATATTTCAAGTGCACTCATGAATATATAAATTCTTATTTTCATGGCTTTTTACTAAAAGTTAGTAACAGTACTTACTTAAGTACAAAGTGTTCATGGCAGAGACCTTATTATGCGTACCTATACACAGTTGTGTTATTTCAACACATGTGGTCCCTTAACATTTACGTTAATAAACTGCGTGGCTCTCTAGCGCTTAATTGCCCACTGCGTAGCCTTTAGTGAAATTTTATTATACCTATGGTGTTCTCAACATGGTGTACAATCCTACAGATACTTGAGTAGCTGAACACTAGGTCAAATCCTTGTTCATAATAAAAGTAAACCCAAACCGGAATGTTCTATAGCCAATAACCACCGATCTAAACCACCAATAAAATTCGATTGAATTATTATTCAAACAGTTATCTAGATACCAATTTCCGTAAATCGTAATGATAAAACAATGCTAATAAATGTAACATGAAAAATGAAATTCAAAGTGTTAGCAGGTAAGGTACCTACAATACTTTAATTTGAACTGATTAATACGAACTATTTTGTGGTGGACGGTAGGTTAATGCAAAATAATCATTTTGCCAATCATAGAGAACACCTTATTTTCGTTTCACTTTTAAATAATTTTGGGGTAGGCACCGCAACGTTCATTAGGTACACGTGCACCATTTACTCATAACTATAATTTGGACTTATTGTCCTGCCATCAACATGTAATGGCCTTTACTTTGGCAATGAAGGAAATTGGTATGAATTTGTTTATCTACCCGTAAAAATAGCTTGCGCATTGACTCCGTTCATAGGTGGTTTTGATTTAAATATAAGTAATTAGATAATTGCTAGTGACTATTCTTATAGTCGAATATTTATATTATATTGATACCACCAATACGCAAGCAACTGTGGGGCATTAAACATTAATTACCTAGGTACTTACCCTTCCTTCATTTTTTTTTTACTCGGTTTTATCCTCGTCGCCATTTGTAGCCTCTACGACCACATTATAACACACTTACAGGCTATCAGTAGATATAAGATATGCGCAACACAAAGTCCGTCCACACTCGACCACGGTCGGCGGGCGACTGCCCCCACCACCGCGCCTGAGCGGCTGTAGTGGATACTACACTACCAAGCTGAGTTTTTTTTAATAATTGAGAGGATCGCATAAAATGAAATAGATACCATCACAGAGTAAAGTTGTAACGACTTTTTTTTTACAAAAACTAACTTTTTATACTACTGCCTACCTACTTAAGTTGTGTAAGTAATTTACTTTTATTTCATTACTAGTTGGCCGGTGAACGTCGTATCACTCGAAGTTATATTTCTTTTTTTAGTTATTCCTTTAGATTTTACCATATTTTTTTTCTTTCTAAACCTTCCCCGAAGCACAGCGAACAAAACAAAAAAGAGTTCTCGAGCCTTAGCCAGACTAACACACGGTAATTCATTTTTATATATAAATATAGATTTATTAGGAAAATCTTGGGGTTGGTTATTTTTAAATATCCGTATGAGATTTGAATAAATGAAAATTCGTACTTATACCTCAAATTGCACTTTGAGTGATATTTTCTATATTCCCCACAATTTTCCTAGTTTCTATCAAAATTCTTAGCGCATCGCCATTTTTAAACGGCTCGAAAACTTTCGTACATCTTTTTAATAATTCATGAGTCATAGGAGCGGAGCTGCGGGCAATGAGCCGCGTGTAACGGGCGGCGGCCTATTACGGCCGCGTTGCCGATACGGCCCCACTTCCCCTCGGCCGATTCATCTTGATTAGGACATCGGTATAGTTGTCGTAGCTTCCTTGCTTATACGAGTACCAGTAATAGTTGTGGTGATTTTAGACAGTCTAAATAAAAATAAAGCTTAACTCAATAAATCTAAATATATAAAACTCAAAAGTGACTGACTGACTGAATGACTGACTATAGTGATCTATCAACGCACAGCCCAAACCACTAAACGGATCGGGCTGAAATTTGGCATGCAGGTAGATGTTATGACGTAGGCATCTGCTAAGAAAGTATTTTGCAAAATTCCCACGGGAACGGGAAAAATCGGGATTTTACTTTTTAATATTTCTGCGCATACGAAGTTGCGGGGAAAAGCTAGTTTTAAATAAAAGTGGCGTCAAAATTACGCTATTTATTAATGTCATTTTAATTTCACAAGGCCGGTCTCCGAGTAGCAAGGTCCTCACACGACTCACAAGCCAAAGTAATTAGGTACGTTGGTTGCAGTAAAGTGCGGTGGAAGGAAGGCGTAGATATCCTTGTGAATTTCAGATAATATTCTGAATGCCCAGCCGTCACATTCAAAATTCAAAATTCAATCATTTATTCAGCAAATTGGCCACATAGGGGCACTTTTACACGTCAGAAAAGAATTTACTAGCGCTTCCTAGACCCATTGCTTGAGAAGAAGCGCCGCAACAAACTCAAGCAGAAGGCCTTTTTTCAAAATTTACACATAGTTATAACATTTACATTACATGTATAAAATATACATATAGGTACGTACTACAATTACATTGAAGGGATGTATAGTCCCTAACTTAAACTTAAATCTAAGATCTTAGAGATGTATATGTATAGTCTCCAAGGGTCCAGGGTCCATTACTCATATCAAACTCGTAAACGGTTTACAAAATGCAAGCTACTTACCCGCCCTCGCATGATTTGTCGCTGTGGGGCCAAGCGACAAAATCGCGGTTATAGTACATTATGGTTCGAACGTTTATTTTTCAAACGCTTCGTGTGAAATGGGGCGGACCGCGATCATATGTTTATTTAGAACCAATATATTCTTGCGTGCAATGAAGTGGTTACATACACGCAAAATATGCCCCGCATGATTGTCGAATTTTTGACGGGCGTAGGTACACGCTGTGCCATTGTTTACACGTCAAATTTAAATTTATATGCTAGGTTTAGAAGCCCGTTGGTTCTTTTTTAAAATAAAAACCTAATCAAGTACCATTATTCATATGTAAAGGACATACCTAAAACGTAAATAAATAAAAAATACCTGAAACATATTGGGTCTCTAAAAATAAATATCATATTTCTTTTCATACAAATCCAAAAAATATTTTAAAATATTTAATTATCTTCGTTATTAGATCGTTTTATAATTCGAACGTATCATCTTAAGAATCCAAAAATGTTGTTTCCGAAAAGAATCTTCTATTTTAACCGGAGATCAATAAGATGTCGTGAACAGTCCCGCAAAACCTTTGTCGTTCCAATCTTGCCCGTTCTCCCCTAGCACTAGAAAAACACAGCCGTTTCCGCGGAACTAAAAGAAAATGGTGGCAATTCGGCCGACTCGTTCCGAAGGCACCCGAAGACGGACGATATGTGCCGAGTCGGTAAAAAGTGGACTATATATTTATTTCGCGAATACTACGAATTTTACTAATAAAAGTAATTAATAACTTAAACCTCGTTAAACGTTTAAAAGTTCAACAACAATCTAATGAAATAGTTATCATAATCTATTTTTACAAAGGTTCCAAAACAAAGTTCTAAGGTCAATATCACGTGCACCATGGTTAGTCAGAAATACTGAAATCCATGAATATTTAAATGTACCCACTATAAAAGAGGAAATCAAGAACTATTCCGAGAAATATAAAGGAAGGCTCAAAAATCACACCAACGAACTTGCCAGACAAATGTTGAATCCGGAGAGATACACAAGAAGGCTAAAAAGATGGCACATACTTGAACTCGATCAAAGGCACTAGATGCTGTAACTGACATTACTAAAAACTTAAAAGTGTGTGCTCACTGGAGCACCCTTTAATTAAAAAATAAATGTAATATTCATAAAATCTGAATATGGCTTAAAAAAAAAGAAGCCGATTGCAGATCATAAGATAAAAAAAAAAAAACCATTTTTAATTGATAAAATATTCTTAAGGACGACTTTTAAAGCTTTGAAGGTTCAACGATGTAATTTTTTTTTAACAAATTAAAATGTAATGTAATGTCATAAGTCAACTGTAGCCATAACCCTAACTGTGACAAAAGAGTGTGTGCCTAAAAAACTTTTTTAAAATAACTAAAAATACGGTCATCAACCAAAACTGTTCAATACTTGTACCATTGTCTGTTTAATCTGTCTTTATATTTTTAACCAATTTCAGCCTGCAGTATCATATTTACAAAATAACATTGTAAGTAAAGGCTCTATTGCACTATACAGTAAAATAGTTTCATTTCCCCGAGGAGCTTAACGGGCGAGAAGCGAACCCCACACCTCTATATCACCATCTAGACTATTTATAGCTCCATAAAGGTGCAGTCGTGGTCACAGTGAGGTTGAACGCAGTATCGTAGGAAAAAGCTTCTCCACATTGAAAAATACTTCATTATATTGTGTACAGGATTTTCGTCTAAATCTTATTCTTAGTAAAAACGTTTAGGGTTGTATTCCTTTCTACACGTTGATTGCAGGACTCGCCCCTTCCAATCCAATTACGCCAGCTCGCGGGCCGTGCAATTTTAACGAGGCTATGGATGTTTGTCTTATGTTTACAGCCTTTTAAAGGGCATTCGAGTACTCCTGCTTTTGGAGGGTTTTTTATTGTTCAACTATCTTCTACACCCCTGCACGAAAAATCCCAAAGTGACAAAAAGTACCACCACGACCGCAACAGCATATTTACGGGCCACAGCTAGGCGCAGGGCACAGGCCTCCTCTCATCACGAGAGGGTTTGGGCGATAATCCCCACGTGGGCCCATTGCGGATTGGGGGCCTCACTGACATCCTTGAATTACTTCGCAGATGCGTGCAGGTTTCCTCACGATGTTTTCTTTCACCAAAAAGCTCAGTGGTGATTTCAAATTCGCGCATTCCTTAATGGGTTGAAAAGGGAGGGCGGAAGACCAGTAAGCATGCAAACAAAGTTGTAAGTCATCGTAATATACATAATATTACATGTTAGAGACCCTGTATAGAGGACGAAATAAGTACAATTATAAAGTGGACACTAAAAATAAGTAGGTACAACTTTATTTCTACATTTTATCTCAGATATAAGTTCTGAATTTGTTATAAAAACGAAGTACGTTCCAATGAGATTACATCTGGCTTACGCAAACTTGCCGCCGTGGCCCATTTTCCCCGCCTCCCCCCGTCCCCAGGGCCCACGGCGATATAATCCAGTTTTGCCCATTCTCCCCTTCAAAAAGTAAAGCTGCAAAGTTACGTTTTCCGTCGAATGCGACGGTCGCTCTTAAATATCGACTGTACTGCTTTGAATTAAGATGTACTTGGTTTTATTAAGCTAAACGTGGTTCTACTTTGAAGAAGTCTTGTTTTCTTTTTCATTTTGCCACGAGATTGGATGTTCTCAGGATTTCGCTTTTTAACATTCATAGAAACGGCGATTTCGGTATTTCTACGATAACTAACTTTTTTTTTGGGATTTTATTTGCTTTTTTTTCAAATTGTAATGTTTAAATAAAATAAAAACATCAGGTTTACTTGCACGCTCTAACTTCGGTTTACCCTCTAAATCGAGTTAACTAAACCTGAGTTACGGCTAACCCGAGAATAGCGGTTTTGTGCAAATGGATACATGTATAAATGACTAGGTACTGTAAAGTTTTAAGGGATGAAAAGTCCCCATATCAGTTGAAGCGTGAAGAGGCAACTAACAGACGGACAGAGTCACTTTCGCATTTAAGTAAAATATTAGCATGGATAGCACCTTAATTCTATCGATCATCGAAGTCAAACTTCACCGTACAATACAACACAATAAAATACATAATTTATTGAACACCACACAAAACCAATTACACAAGTAAATACAAAAAACAAAGAAGACAACTGACGATCTTATAACGTTGTTCTTCAAAAGCAGGTATTTAAATGAAAGCCAAACTTGAAAGCCAGCGAAACTTTGTTAAAAAAACTTGCGACATGAAGTCAATATTCCAGAAAAAAAAATGCAGAATCCTAAGGTGCCTAAAACTTTAGAACCCGCTAGAAATAGTCACCCCTGTATTCTCGAGGGCCCTTGCCTCCTGCGATAGGTCACGCACCGCTCTGAAGGGCTTTTAAAACTGATCGCGTTTGTTGGTGTATTATGCGTAGGTAACATTAAGGGCGTACATTGTTTTTAGAACAGAACAGGGATGAAAAATGACAATAAAAATTTACTTTAAAACCGACGTAGATATATCGACTACATCTACATAAGAAAAGAGCCCAAAACTTCAGCGGTCTTAATTTAATATAGTTATCTTAATGTTGTAAAGTTATCCCTTGGGAACTTTACTTGAAAATTATTCAGGACTTCATTCTATCCATTTTCATTTAAGTATTTAAATTGGTCAGCCTCTGAGGGAGCTTTATCTGAGGATTTCAACTCTTAGTTAATTTTAATATTTGTATAAAGTAGCAGGAAAGCGGATAGTGAATACTCATAGTCAAACTTAACAGTAGCCGAAGACTTTTAATACACCTATTTTCTTGTAGTTACAGTTTATCGATATTCTTTTTAGAGTTTTTAGAGTTAAGACTATTAGATTTTGAAATTTATTAAGAAGGAAACCTATATGGACCGATTATAAATTTCAAAACCCATTCTTAGTGAATTTCGTAGTTTAGCTCGTGAAGTTTGTAGCGTCATTGCAGAAGTAGGTTAGTCAATAGCCAGTCAATATATAGATGTGTATTTTCTAGAATTATAAACATTGTTAAAAAATCAAGAACTACAATCAAGTACTTAATTTTTTATTTTTTGAACTTTTCTACTTCTAGAAAATACACATGAGATTCACGGAACTGCGAAAACAAGCTTTTAATCTAAACGAAACACAATTAAAAACAACCTAAACGTTTCCCGCAGGATCCACGCGTTTTCTACTTATCTCATCTCCAATTACCGACTACAGTATATTATTATTCTGGAGCGTGATACACGTTTCAACTTAACTCTATTCTGTGTCTCGCTCACACGAGGGGAGAGTGAAGCAGACAGCGATAAGTGTGAGGGGGACCCACGCAACACGAGTCGGCGTGTTGTTCATATATTTCCGCATATTTTGGTACAGTAATAATATTATCGCTCCGCGTGTGATGGGCGTTAGTAATTACCTACATACTTGGTGGAGACCTGTGGTGGAGACATAGAATGCTTTGCGTCTCTTAGTAGAGGATAAGAGAAAAATGCCAATATTAAATGAGCGGTTTAGTTCAAAATACAGAAGTATCTCTAATATAAAGAAATTAAACAATCACTCTTATAAATTTAATAGCAGGTATTAGCTTCATCCGCGTGGATTTCGGATAGCGTTGCCGCGGGAACTATGCGTATTTCAGGGATAAAAAGTAGCCAATGTCCATCCCCATCACTCCCCCGGAACACTGTCTGCCATTGCCACGACTCGGTCTTCTCGCTCGGAATGGCGCGCACATTTTTTTTTTTTCGCGAAAGTATGCTACCTATAGGAAATATTATAATGACAAATTCGACAAACAGCCGACTTTTATTACAAATATAACTAGAGACTGACTTCTCTTCAGAGCTGTAGACCTCGCGAGTTTAGTTTGGCATACCTTAAATATTTTTTTACCATGTTGGACACTTAACTCCGCCATTTCAAAAAAAAACCCAAAAACTGAAATGATAAAAAAACTCGAACCTGATTACAAAATTTCACGAGAATCGATTGGACAATGGGACCATTAGTGGAAAACAAACAAAAACTGGAAATCCAAAACACACGAAAGCATTTTTCCCAAGTTGAAACAGACACTTTTCGTTCGTTTCGCTCACTCGGTCAATTAATCCGATGCCAAACGTACAATCAAGCAAATTTTCACGTTTACAATATTAATAAATAGGTTTGCATTATCCTGCATTATTTCATTACATTTAAGTATAAACTGACACTGTAGCTAAAGTTCAAACGATGCGACTCAATGGAGCAGGGCCGCGCGGCCGGGTAGAGACGATCAAAGGATTTGTCGGCGGGAGGCCTACGAGGCCGAGGGGCGTCGAGAACATGAATTAGAACCTCATTTGAAGGTTACAGGGACAGTCGCCAACAGATATAGTTTGAAATGAAAAGCAAATGATAACCAGGATTTACAATATTTATGTCGAATCTAAAATCCGCGAACTGGTGGACGAGCTGTCGGTAGGCCTCCAACAAGATACAAAATGGAGTGACGACCTTGTAAAGGTCGCGGGAGCACGGTGGATGCGAGTGGGACAGGAGAACGGTCTGAGTGGTGCGCCTTGGGGGAGGCCTATGTCCAGCAGTGGACGTCTTTCGGCTGAAATTATGATGATGATGATGAATCTAAAATCAAATATACTAGTGCAATCGATCGCCATTACCAGCCAAAATCCTGTCTGACGCGTCCGTGCTCTATGAAAGTTTATGATAATGACCATATAATAGTACATTACAGACCTAGGGTGGTGAATTCGTAAATGTCCCAGATCGCAGGTTTCTGTGGCCCGAACCGAAGGTGAGGGCCATAAATATGCGATCTGGGGCTTTACGAATTACCGCCCGTGGTTTGTCAAAAGTTTTACGTCTTGCCTTGGCCAAGAAGTGAGATTTTCTCTCCGCGTAGCGGGCAGAAAATCCCACTTTACGGCCAAGGGTGATGTAATATAATAAAAGGTTGTGTACTTTACGGTTTAACTACGAATGTTCATCGAAGTATAGGTAACTTGAAATATGAAAATGGCTTTGAGAGATGTAGACCTCGTGTGTCTATTTTTGCATAGCTTAAATCAGTTTCTTTTTAAATTTAGATCAGTACTATTTCCATGTAAGGTAGGTGATGTATTTCAGGAGCGTTTTTATTTTCAATTTAGACTATGTATTTACATTAAAAAAATTGTGCAAGGCTATATTCCATAGCAAACACGTCAACGTCACTCACACATTGTGCTTTAAATGTAACTTGAAGCTCTTGTGGCAGTTGCCTAGTGGGGCCCTTTTGTGTGCTGCTCGGCTGGCGGTGACACCAGCGCCAATTACTGCCCACAATAATAGCCATCA
Source organism: Aethes cnicana (assembly GCA_963971205.1). NCBI lineage: Eukaryota > Metazoa > Arthropoda > Insecta > Lepidoptera > Tortricidae > Aethes > Aethes cnicana. The sequence goes on from CAXARK010000293.1 coordinate 13,260, forward strand.
GCGCCCCCTAGCGAGTGGAAAATGTACGACAATTTTGATAGAGATTTTAGAGGGAGAATATGCTTGGATAGAAGCAGGTGGCGTTCGTCGTCTCTGCTTACCCCAACGGGAAAAACGCTTGAATTTATATTTGTAGGTATGATGTTATAATTTGCATTGACAGTGTATATACAGTTGGCAGCCCTGGTCTAAGGGCGAGGCACCCTCGACCACCCCTCACCTGCTTTTGAACGCCGGCAACAGTGGAGTTAAGTAATATTGAATGAATGCGTAAAAAAACTGATCTGCCTTTTGTTGGAGAACAATAATAATATTATTATACGATGTAATTGATCTGAAATTCCTAAATTATCATTGATAATGGATAAGAACCCTTCTGTTCTAACAGAGTGATAAAAAATAGTTTGACTGGAAAAACCGGAACCTATGCTATAATCTTATTATTTTTGCTTTTAATGTTATTTTCTATTTTCTACCTATAGTATTTTTTTCCTAGAAAAAAAAAATACTTTTTTCACTTCATTGTCTTCGCATTCTCCACTTTCCTAAGGTCGACTGGAAGAGATCGCTGTTTAGCGATAAGTCCGCCTGTTGTTTACCTATTAACTGCGATTATTTCTGTAATTTCTGTGTTTTAGTTATGGTGTTAGAAAAAAAAGTTTTATTGTTGTTGTTTAAATATGAAATCCTTTAATTCCTCGTCTGTTGACGATAGTTAAAAGAATAAAAATAAAACTGACATCCACCCGAAATGAAAACCATTATAAACTGTTTGCAGGTGAGGGTCCCGTCAAAATAGTAATTCAATTTATTTCTAATGCGTCTGTTTACCTTCAATACACTCGTTGGGGGCGAATTATTCATTCCCTCCTTGCCCTCGCTCCGCCTCGCCCTAAAGGCCCTTATATTTAAACAAAGTTGCCACGTGGACAAAAAGGAGGAAAATGTTCAAGACGGCAAAACAGCATTTACACTGTCTAGGCAAATAAGGACGCAATTAGGAATAACGAAATGATTTACACGCACGAGATTGATTTCCTTGCAAAAGTAAAACTGCATGAAAGGCCAACCACTCACTAGGCTCCAAGGCTATTTTGGGATAATTAACACAAATTTATCTATTCCAAAACTAATCAAATCTTGTACTGAGTATTTATTGGTTGAATATGAATGCTCATTTAGGTACTTGCTACTCTACATGAGAACGATAGGTAAAGGTCATCATCA
>CAXARK010000294.1:0-18324 GCA_963971205.1 Aethes cnicana
GCCCGTGTTCCGGCGCGCGCAGCTCGGAGCGCGCGCTCACGTGCCTCCCCAGCGAACAGTTAAACACTTGCTTATAGTCTCTAATAAGCTGAGCTTTATTAAATCCCTCACTGCACATCGGTTCATTCTTCCCAATCGCCAACACGGAATTCACCACAATAGATTCATCTCCTCTTTGTTTCGTTGCTCGGAACTTGTACCTTTCGGCAAGGTATAGGACGGTTTCGGTTGGATGTGTGCGGCCGGGCGCGGTGTTGTTTTTATACATAAATGTTTAAAAACGAAAGAGAAAAGGAACCAGCTGTGCATAATAAATCTTAATCTTAATATATATATATATATATATAAAGGGTGTAAAGTAAAGGGTGTTGTTCGTAAAGACACGGCTTTCTCTATTACCACCAACTCCAATCAACTTCCCGTTGGGGTGGTAAATACCCCTTAGTACGTAGATGATAGTAAGGGAGTTTGGTCGCGGTGGGTGGAAGTGGGTGGTTGTGGGAGGCAAAAATCTGAAAAAAAAAATATCCGTCCTTTTCTAACCGATCTGGATAGATCTCAAAATTCCTGAGATGATCTAGCAAACTATTTTCATTTTAATTAATTGAAAATGTTCGAGAAAGTTCCAGAAACATCTCGAATGATCCGGTTTTTTTTTAAATAATTGCACTGTTTTAATTAGTTGAGAATGAAAGTTCCAGAAACATCTTGAATGATCTAGAAAATTTTTCAATAATTGTAGACTGTTTTAGAAATTTGAGAATGTTCAAGAAAATTCCAGTAACTTCTTAAATAATCTGATTTTTTTTTTAAATAATTGTAGACTGTTTTATATAATTGGGAATGTTTAAGAATAATCCAGAAATTTATGGAATAATCTAAAAAATCCCCCTCAAGATTGCTATAAGTGATCAAAAAAAAACGAAATTGAAGTGATGTACTCCTAAATGTTCTAGAGTGATCTCATACTAGAAATTTCGGTGTCGAAAAGTATATAAACTGAAATCCAGCGACTTTTCGTCAGTTCAATTGTCTCTGCAGTCGGGTAAAGATCAATTGGGAATCAAAAGTGAACAGTGTCTAGAAAAATCCAAGTGATTTTGACAAGTGCAAAAGAACTACTTAACTATTTGAATGTTCTAGAGTGTTCTTATCTTCTGTATATATAAAACAAGAAACTTACTGACTGACTGACTGATCGATCAACGCAGAGCCGAAACTACTGGTCGTAGAGAGCTAAAATTTGGCATGCAGGTTCCTTAGGGAACGTAGGGGAGCACTAAGAGAGGATTTTTGGAAATTCCCCCTTTAAGGGGGTAAAAAGGGGGTTGAAAATTTGTATGAAACTTCTAAACCGCTAGACCTAGAAACATGAAATTTGGCAGGGAGGTTCTTTTTATAACGTAAGTGAGCGTAATTAAAGAATTTTTGGAAATTCCCCCTTTAGAGGGGTAAAAAAGGGGGATAAAAGTTTGTATGAAACTTCTAAACCGCTAGGCTTAAAAATATCAAACTTGGCAGGGAGGTTCCTTTTATAACGTAAGTGAGCATTATTAAAGATTTTTTGGAAATTCCCGTTTAGAGGGGTAAATAGGGGATTAGAAGTTTGTATGAAACTTCTAAACCGCTAGGCTTAAAAATATCGAACTTGGCAGGTAGGTTCCTTTTATAACGTTAGTGAGCAATTGATAAAGGATTTTTGGAAATTTCAAATCTAAAGGGGTAAAAAGAGGGTTGAATGTTTGTATGTAACTTCTAAACCACTGGGCCTAGAAACATGAAATTTGGAAAAAAATGTTTCTTTTATGACATAAATGAGCCCTAACAGGGCTCTAGGAATTGTTCCCATGTAAAAATGGTCCCACATAATGTGTTATATGGAAAGTAATTTAGAGGACACAGGCCTCCCCTCATCAAAAGAAGGCAGTGGGACGCAAATAGGCTGTAGTAGTAGTAGTACTAATAGTAGCAGTAGCAGTATTTAGAGGGATACGGATAGGATTAAGCATTTCTTGCACTTTATGATTGCCATTTACACCATGCAATTTAAATGAATATCTTAGGAGTTATCGAAAAGAAAATGAATTCAGCGCGTACTTAGCTGACCCGCAGCGGCCTTGTAGTTGGCCATCTGTTTGCGATGCTTATAATGACCAGTAGTTTTTCAATACGAGTTCAATATGAGTGGCGCGCACAATCGAGTCCCGGGGCAGGAAAAAGTTCGGTTTACAGGGGTTCAGTGTTTAGGCATTTTTGGAAATTCCCCCTTTAAGGGGGTAAAAAGGGGGCTGAAAGTTTGTATGAAACTTCTAAACCGCTAGGCTTAGAGACATGAAACTTGGCAGAGAGGTTCCTTTTACAACGTAAATGACTATTAATAGAGAATTTTTTGGAAATTCTCCCTTTATAAAGTAAAAAGGGGGTGGAAAGTTTGTATGAAACTTCGAAGCCGCTAGGCTTAAAAACATCAAACTTGGCAAGGAGGTTCCTTTTATAACGTTAGTGAGCATATTAATAAAGAATTTTTGAAAATTCCCCCCTTTAAGGGATAAAAAAAGGGTTGAAATTTTGTATGTAACTTCTAAACCGCTGGGCCTAGAAACATGAAATTTGGCAAAAAGGTTTCCTTTGTGACCTATTTAATAAGCAACTAACAAAGGATTTTTGGAAAGTGCCTTCTTATAGGTGTAAAAAGGGGGTTAAAAGTTTGTATGTAACTACTAAGCCACTGGACCTGGAAACATGAAAGTTGGATAAATGGTTTCATTTATGACATAAATGAGCACTAACACAAGATTTTAGGAAATTGACCCTTTATATTCAATTCAATTCAATTCAATCATTTATTCAGCAAATTGGCCACATAGGGGCACTTCTACACGTCAGAAAAAGAATTTACCAGCGCTTCCTGGACCCATTGCTTGAGAAGAAGCGCCGCAACAAACTCAAGCAGAAGGACTTTTTTCAAAATTTACAATTTTACATTACATGTATAAAATATACATATAGGTACGTACTAAAATTACATTGAAGGGATGTATAGTCCCTAACTTAAACTTAAATCTAAGATCTTAGAGATGTATAGTCACCAAGGGCCAGAAAAAAAAATATGGAGATGGCCTCCATTGTCAAATAAATATAAATTCCATAGATGTCGACAGTCTCAAAATGTCAATAAATAATGAAATACATCATGTATAAAAGAGTTCATTAATACATGTCAATAAGAACATGATGAGGTCTCTCGCTTAAAATGTTTGACTTAGTAATATAAGGGGTAAAAAGGGGGTTAAAATTTTGTATGTAGTTTTTTATATAGTAATAATAAAATAAAAAAGTTAATTAAAAAAAACAAAAAACCCGACTGCGTAAAAACTAAAAAGAAAAAAACAAGACTACTTAGTTCAGTAGTAGCTAGGATTATATTAAGTAATTGATTGCTATTGAGGAATCTAAAGATGCCTACAGTCGGGACCCATTTAAAATCTAGGTTAAAATGTTACAAATAATGGGTCCCGATAGTAGGCATCTTTAGATTCCTCAATAGCAATCAATTACTTAACATAATCCTAGCTACTACTGAACTAAGTAGTCTTGTTTTTTTCTTTTTAGTTTTTACGCAGTCGGGTTTTTTGTTTTTGTTTTAATTTTCAAGAAGTAGTGCTGCTTACATACTTGGACCAAGGAAACACCTTTATTTCAATCGTCATAACGCAAAACCAATTTTATTTTTTACGCAGAATCTACGGCACGGAAAATTCTGAGATTTTTTTCTCTTGATACGGAAGGTTATTCCTATCCATAAAAAAAAAATCGAGCACATTGTCATTTTTCACCCATAGCCAATTCAGAAATCCGAATCAAATTTCAGACGCATGCGCTCAAGGTCAAGTGGCGCACGCGATACATCAGTCGCGTTTCAACGTGCAAATTTGACACGATCGTCAAAATACATCGTTCAGTTCATCAGACATTGTAAGAAGACTCAGATCTTCGTGTAGAACCATATTTCGTCGTAATTCGAGACGTCAGGCATCAATCCGTAAGTTCGAGAAAAGCGGCGATACCTACATCATCGGTGGAGCGTCGGCTCGGCAAGTTGGCATCATACAAGAGGAAATTTATTTGTTAGTGTGAATGCGGCGGCGTGAAGTCGGTGCTGCCACAATAACGGACATTCTGTATTTAGCTGTCAAAGCGAACTGTCAGTGAACGCGAGTGCTGCGTCAATAGCGTGAAACGGAACGCACCTCTATTGACATTTGACGTCTGTCATTCAATCGTTATCTTATCACCTTATCAGTTTGTTATTGTATTTCGTAACTTAGTTTTACAATCAGGACACCTTCAAAAGGTATTAAGTAAATTTCGGGTTTCTTTTTTCAGTAATCAGTCTAAAATGAGTGACGAAGAATTAGAAAGTTGATGATCTTGTTTTAATCAGAGATGAAAATTCACCGCCTTTGCAATGCAACGCCTGTAGGGTTATTGAATTGTATTCAGGTAAAGATTCAGTTGTAAGATCAGTTAAATTAAGAACTCAAAATGGCGAGTTAGTCAGACCTGTAATTAAATTGTGTAAGTTACCAATGTTACAATAAGGCTAAAACAAGTTGTCTAATTGTAAATAATGTAAACATATAATATTTAGTTAAGATTTATTCAGTACTGTTGTATATTTAGTTCATGGCTTGCGTTATTCAGAGTATTCAGATTTGTATTCAGATAGAATTTCAGTGTTTGTATTCAGATATATTTTCAGCTTTGTATAGATTTTCAGTTGTAATATTTTCTCTTTCCTGCCCCGGAAGGAATGTTAATTTAAATTAACACGTCTCAGTAATTTCAGAACGCAGCCTAGGTACTTACTTTAACTTGAACGTATCTTTAGAGTGAATGAGGTCGCTGTCGGACCTGTCTCTTGTTGGTGTTATAAGTTTCATAAAGGGCGAACGGACGTTCCTAAAATTTTATTGGTGTAAAATTGTAATATTTTCAAGATAAGTGAATTAAATTATATTCAGTGTATAAAAAACGTGACTATTACTCAGATCCGCCAACAAAGTAAATGAAATCCAAAGCAGTTAGCGCCCACGAGATTAACGTCCTCGTCGTCTGCCATCCTTGCACTGACTAGCACGCCCGCGGCCGTGTAAACACTCTGCTTTTATTGTGTTTACATGAACGGCGTTCAACACGACGTTCACGGGCACGTTTATTAAATGTAAACGCACTATGAGGCCCTTTTCACATGCACACGGTCACGGCACGATCGCCATGCCCGTGAAATGCAGTGCAAAGGGCCTCAGGCTTAACATGCCTCTTTGAATTCCATTTCGGTTTTGTTAAACATGCCGGTTATTTTCTGTTTCAGAATAATGTCAGTCTATCAAGATAGCCCTGATTGAATCCCAGAAAAGAAAAATAGGGAAGAAAAGTTTTACAAAGACACATTATTGATACGAAAGTCAGAATATGACTCCTGTGAAGATTCATGTTTTCATCGAAGAAATTTAGCAATATTCCCATATATCCTTACTAGGTTCTTCCCGCTTGGGACGCGTTAACCGAATTCCACGCGTGTGAAGTCGCGGGTAGAAGCTAGTATTCCCATAAGTATGCAGAGCACTGAGTAGTTGAGAAAAAAAAATGGAATACTAGCTAACCCAGCGGACTTCGTACCGCCTTAGATTTTTTTTTTGGTATGAAAAATAGCTTCGTCCTATTCTCAGACCTACTGAACATACACACCAAGTTTCATACGAAACGGTCGAGCCGTTTCGGAGAAGTTTGGTTACAAATACTGACAATTTTATATATTACACTAGCTTCTGCCCGCGACTTCGCCTGCGTGGAATTCGGTTATCGCGTTCCCGCGGGAACTATACGTTTTTCCGGGATAAAAAGTAGCCTATGTCTTCTTCCGGGACTCCAACTATCTCCATGCCAAATTTCATCTCAATCGGTCCAGCGGTTGAAGCGTGAAGTGGTAACAGACAGAGTTACTTTCGCATTTATAATATTAACTAGTTTCTGCCCGCGACTTCGCCCGCGTGGAATTCGGTTATCGCGTTCCCGCGGGAACCATGCGTTTTTCCGGGATAAAAAGTAGCCTATGTCCTTTCTCGGGACCCCAACTATCTCCATGCCAAATTTCATCTCAATCGGACCAGCGGTTGAAGCGTGAAGAGGTAACGGACAGACAGACAGACAGACAGAGTTACTTTCGCATTTATAATATTAACTAGCTTCTGCCCGCGACTTCGCCCGCGAGGGATTCGGTTATCGCGCTCCCGCGGGAACTATGCGCTTTTCCGGGATGAAAAGTAGCCTATGTCCTTTCCCGGGACCCCAACTATCTGCATGCCAATTTTCATCTCAATCGGTCCAGCGGTTGAAGCGTGAAGAGGTAACAGACAGACATACAGAGTTACTTTCGCATTTATAATATTAATATGGATATGGATATTAATATGGATTTATTTGTAATGTGAATTTGTAATTTTGAAAAAGGCTTTCTGCAGAGTTTGTTTAGCAGTCAGTCTCAGCGATGGTTGTATTTGAATTTCTTGAGTATGATTTAATGAAAAATGTTGTGAAATTTGAATTCGCAATAAGTACCTACTGATTACCATTTTAATTGATGAAGAAGATACAGTTTAGATAATTGATGTGTTATAAATGCAAAGTACTTTAAATAAAAATTCATAAATAGGAATGAGTTACTTTCGCATTTATAATATCAGTATGGATGTAGATTGTAAGGTTCTAGGTGATAGAAATTAAAACATATTTTAATTTGTATTCTTGTTATTTATTATTTAACCAAGTATGTTTATTACAGTACTGTTATAAGCAACATTATAGCCGTGGTGACCTAGTGGTTCGACCTACCGCCTCTCATGCAGAGGGTCAGGGTTTCGATTCCGGCTTGCACCTCTAAGTTTACTTGTGTGAAATTCAATTTGAATTAACCACTGTGCTTTTCGGTGAAGGAAAACACCGTGAGGAAACCTGCACGCATCTGCAAAGTAATTCAAAGATGTGTGTGAAGTCCCCAATCCGCACTGGGCCCGCGTGGGGACTATAGCCCAAACCCTCTCATGATGAGGGGAGGCCTGTGCCCAGCAGTGGGATGCAAATAGGCTGTAGTAGTAGTAGTATAAGCAATATAAAATAAATGATTTAAAAAAAACATGTTTACTTTTTAATATTAATTTTGAAAGTGGTCAACATAAAACATTCAAGTATTATTCTATCTGCTAAAGGCACCAATTTTGAATCCAACTTGCCACTTATAACCCTTTCACCATGTATCCATTCTGAAGAATTCTTTTTTGATCTTCTCAGTTGAGAAGTCTCAAATTGTCCATCAGTATTTTTTAAAATTGTGGCACATTCACTGTAACATCTTAATAGCACACTAGGTCTTGCACATTACAGCCGTGGTCACACACATTTTTCAAACACTTCACGATTACTCGTAGAACCACCATATGCATCGGACACAGCCTGATGCTGAAAGAAATCCCAACTAAAACTTTTAGAGTATTTGCTGATTTGTAAGTGAAATAATAATATGTAAGCTGTTGTGTAAGTGGATTTTTGGGCTTCTCTATTTTTATCACAGTGCATGGATTAATCTTGCCATAGTACTTCATATTTTTATCTATGCATTGTTTTGGCACCCAAATGTTGATCCATGTTATAAAAATGTTGTTTACATTTTTAGGACATTGTGTTTTGAAATCATCACTTTCACTTAAATCACATTGGATACCAATATCTTTCTGTTTCGTCTCGAATTCAATTTCCACTTTGCAGAAGTTTGTAGTTTCCATGAGGTAGGTGTCATCCTTCTCTTTTTGTTGTACTTGGAAAGTGTTTTTTCTTAAATTTCGCGCTAAAAGCCTTTGATGTCGCTCCTTTTTTCATGCAAACTAGAATTTTGTTCATTCCATTCCATGGAAATTGACTTGGCCCTGCACATTTTTTCAACACAGCTCTGGCTGAAACGATAATAAAATAAATGTTATACTTATTATAGTTAAGTTCTCTTTGATTAGGCAAGTACTAAAAAAACGCTTGCACTACATCATTGAAGGTATGCGCACAAACAAAGGTGACATAACTAAAGTTTATCATAAATAAGCACAAAATATCCTTACGTTTTTCTAGTACCGAGTCTAGTCCTTCGGTAGCTGGAAATCGTCCGCCGTGAAGTGACTTTTATAAACGAGGCTATTTTTCGCTGGAGAGAGAGAGCTGGTAAATGCATTCGGCTTTTTATCAGCTATAGGGAACTTATGCCCTCTTTATTTGTACACATAGGCACTGCACAATACTGTGGCATCTTCGTAAACAATACTCTTATAACGATTCTAAGAATAAATAAACCAAAAAGTTATTGGAAAATACAACTCATGTATTTACATGTATTTTGACAGGCAGGTGGTTGGACTTGACGCTACAGTGCTGCCATCTGACGTAGAACATTTCAGAAAACCCACGATATTTTTCAATGTCCATTTATAAAAATACGCTCACTTTTTTCACATGTATTCTAATTTAGTCTAACAAAGGAATGAATTCAAAATATTTCAAATTTATCTCATCGAACAAATCATATTTGAAAGCATGACATGTTGAATTAGTGAACGCGTCCGTAGCACAATGTTCAATAAAAGCGTTTCGTTTCCTAGAAATTACAGTGTGCATTATTTCTAAAATAGGCCATTTTTCGACGCTTGCTGTATTTTAACAGACTTTCCAATGTATAATGTTGATATCAACAGTAGAAAAACTCTTCTTTTTGAGCTTACGGTGATTAAAGTTATCTATGTTCATTTTGATTTCTTGCAATAACGAAACGTCCATCAACGAAACGTCAATTTCGGTAGCTACATTTAGTAATCTGTGATTTCGGTCCTTACATTCATTAGTAATCTCAATCGGTCATTGCATTCATTAGCTATATGTGGCTATAGATATGAAACTAATCGCGATTAATCAAGTGTCAACGGCGATCAGAAAGTGTAACTAGCAATTGGCTTGAAGCTAATGGCGAACGTGATTGAGCTGCGGGTCTACGCAAATGACATATAACCCCACTTTGTTGGTGCCCAATCCAAGTTTGGTCACCAAGCGTGACACAGTGCTCAGCGAGACACCGGCGAATGCGGAAGTCAAACAACATATACGCAACCTTTAAAAAATGCCAACATGCGTGATAAAAGGCTGCAGAAATCATGTAGGCAAAGTGAAAAAGTGACATGGAATATCGTATCATCGGTGACTAACATTACCTTATGCATAGACATAAATAATATAGACCCGGTCTAACGTACACGTAATATGTCCCCACTTCCACGGTGTCCAATCCAAAGTTCTGTCACCGAGCGTGCGTGAAAATAAGCGTTTTAAAAAAAACTTTTTTCGAAACTGTTTCTCAGTATCTAAAAACTCGTCTCGTTGTTGAAAAAATGTGACCCAGCTTTAGTGTCACGACATAAGTTTAGCTTTGGATTGGACACCAATGAAGTGGGAAACATGACATTTATCTACGTTAGGCCGGGTCCATACGAAGTATTATTTATGTCTATGACCTTGTGTTTATTCCATCAATCGAAATATTTTTGTTAACAATAAATTTATGACACGAAGTCGCCATATTTACGCCATGTTACGGAGTTGCCATAGTTACGGAGACTGCTTGTTAAAGTAACCTTGTAAGGACGTCATTTCTACACATGAAGAATTTCACGTGAGATGTTTAATTTGGACTTCTAAGAAAATATAAATAAATAATTATTATGTAAAGAAATAAACAAAAGTTGATTTTTGAATCATGTATTATTAGAAAAAAGGATATTACAGCATTCACGTCGCTTGTACTGAATGAAATAAAAACGCCAGCAACACCTATCGTTACGTCACTGCGAGGTTATAGCTCGCAAAACATTCTCGTAGTTCATGCAGTTGACCACCAGACGGCGCTGTATTTCGTTAATGAAGAAAATGGCGACTGAATGTTCGGATGGGCCTATCCCTAAGTATAAAAATCATTGGGGACAAGACTTGAGTCCTTGACCATGGTTTCCCAGTAGTCCGCAGTGCGAACAAATTGGAAATAAATACCAGTAGTCCGCACCCGCGCTGAAATCTCGGTATAGTACGGCACAACATAGAAGGCGCGCGGCGAAGCACTTGAGCCGTTGATGCAGTCGGTTATTGCAATAGTTTTAAGAATGTTGTTATTTAAAAAATAGGGGAAAATGACAATGTCTCCCTGATCTCCGATTTAACTAGTATATATTTTTGGAATAAAAAAGTACGAGGAATAGTTCTTGACCTACAGGAAAACCCATTACAAGTCCATGAGTTTAACTATCTCTTGTGCGGATTTTTCGTTTTTAGACCTGATAACTCCATTCTAACATTTCTAACCAGCATTGTTGGGTTCGAGTTTTAACACAGCTTGAAATCGCCTTAAGCATTTCATGCACTTTATGATTGCCATTTACACCATGCAATTTTAATGAATATCTTAGGAGTTATCGAAACGAAAATGAATTCAGCGCGTACTTAGCTGACCCGCAGCGGCCTTGTGGTTGGCCATCCGTTTGCGATGCTTATTACGACCAGTAGTTTTTCAATACGAGTTCAATATGAGTGGCGCGCACAATCGAATCCCGGGGAAGGAAACCGGCTACATATTAAGTTCGGTTTACACGGGTTCAGTGTTTATCTCGGAAGAACGCATAGATCCCGCGGGAACGCTATAACCGAATTCCACGCGGACGAAGTCGCGGGCAAAAAGCTAGTTTTAGATATGAGTAAGGCTTTCGATCTCGTTGACCACTCATCTCTTGAAAAAATTAGAATCTTACGGCATAAGAGGCCAAGCATACGACTGGATTAAAAGCTATTTAACAGAAAGAACTCAGTGTTGACATCGAAAAAATAGTTTCAAGAAACAACAACACGTTAAGTATAAATAAATTTAGATCTAACTTTCTAGTCAACAAAAGTGGAGTCCCCCAAGGTAGCATCCTCGGTCCGTTGCTGTTCCTACTTGCACTAAATGATTTTATACAGCAGGATTGTATCTTATTTGCTGACGATACCACCCTTATTATAAAAGGTGACGGCAAAGATCCAATCGGCATTGAAATAAAAGCTAACAAAACACTAATGGACACGATTAACTGGTTGAAAGCAAATTATATGAAAATCAACATTACCAAAACCAAGGCTATACAATTTATCCCATATAACGGAAATATCCTCCCTTTGAATATCAGTTATAATAATTTAATCGTAGAGTTAGTTGCTAATGTTACATTCCTGGGATTCAATGTTGAAAAACATCTAAATTGGAAAGTCCATGTTGATAAGATATGTAAAAAACTAGACAGATTTGCATTTGCTATAAAGAGACTAAGACAAACTGTTTCTCCAGAAGCAGCACAAATAGCATATCATGGATACGTATCATCTGTCCTGAAATACGGCCTACTAATATGGGGAAATTCCGTGGACGTAGACCGGGCGTTCAAACTTCAAGAAAGCTTGACAGTGCATGGATACTTGACAGTCGTAAGCCTTTGTTTAAGAAGTTCAATATACTCCCACTCCCATATATGTATATTGAGGAAGCATGCACCTTTGTCTAAAACAATCCTGAATATTACACTCTACCTATACATACTGAAGTGACGTCAAGGCATGTTAGAACTCAATACAGACCTTTATTGGTAAAAATAACTGTTATAATATGTGTATAACCCTGTACAACAACTGACCACACGAGATAAAACTAGAAAATAAACAATGTTTCAAATATAAATAAATAAAATGGCTTCAAGATAAATGTTTTTATAGTATCAATGATTATTTAAATTTTAATTGTCTTTTTTTTAAAGTAACACACACATTTCCGAGCATGAAGAAAATGAATTTTACTGTAATATGACCACAGATAGGAAATTCGCTTTGACAGGACTTGTTGTCATAACGGATGTCATTATACCTCTGATTTTTGAACGCATCATAGAGGACCTATGCTATGGGTGTAGATAAAAAAATCAAATACATTACTAATAAACCAGAGCAGTCTACGAAAAGTTAGGTTTAAAGTGATGTTAAACTTAAATCGTAATATGAATTAATGTGGCGTATTTTGTTTTCAATTGGTGAAAATTAAACAGTTTTCTCTATTAACGTTATTTTTCATTGTATCGACGGCACAACATGTGTTTTCAGTTTTTAAGCATGAGCTCCTATTAGCCGTCATCCCCCAACAAATATAAAACAACACGCGTCATTCGATAACAGAGAGATTGTTTATTAGCTGAATTAATACAGCAAATGAATTTATTAGCTGAATTAATAAACCCTCTTAATAATGATATATGTTTACGACGAAATTATTACTCTGAGTGAACTCGCCGTGCGGATAATAATTATCGACTGCAGAAATAGAACAGTCCGCTTTTACATTTGGGCATGACAAAAGACGCCAGCCGCATACATTACTGACAGTACAGTCTATTTGCGTCCCACTGTTGGCACAGGCCTCCCCTCATCACGAGAGGGTTTGGGATATAGTCCCCACGCAAACCCAGTACGGATTGGGGAATTCACACACATCTTTGAATTACTTCGCAGATGTGTGCAGGTTTCCTCACGATGTTTTCCTTCACCGAAAAGCTCATGGTAAATTCAAATTGAATCGAAGCAAAATAGCAACGTAAGAATTTAAACACCGCTTTTCAATAAACAAATGAAACTACAAACCTTATCGTATAACTATTTAAATTAAAAGTACCTATTTGAGTTTATTGCAGCAGTCACTTGCAGTAATTGCAGCGGTAATGTGTTTACAATTACCACTACCACCAGTACAAGCTTGAATATGTACCATTTACAGTTCAATTGTAACTTTTATTTGTCTTTCTTTATTTCTTTTATTTTATTTTATGGAGCCACTGAAAATCAGCGTCGAGGTCCCTGTGCCTCGACTTCACTGCTGAGTGGACTCCTTTTTTCGGTTTACTGTAACATTTATTCCTCTTAGATCATAAGTTATAGCCTTAAGACTTATTGTTACAGTATCGAAAATAAAGATTTTCTATTTCGATTTCTATTTACCTGTCTATGTAAGTATGTACGTATGATTATTCCTTTGTGGCACTCTAGAGATCAAACGCGTGGGTTGATTTTAATGAATCATATGTCAATCGATTCGTTTTAATGCCGCAAGTGTCACTGAAGACATGACATTAATCAAAATTAAAAATGGCGGCCACCAGACGCCATATTGTAAAACAAAATTAAAGTCGACCAATTATAGCATGTGGGGTATCGTTGAAGAGGTATTTTAAAAATGATTATTAGGTTTCTTGAAATCTTGAACCATTTTTCAGGTAAGTGAACCGTTTAGGTTTCATAACGGTTTAAAGTTGGCTTACAAACAATTTTTGCATAAATAACAAAATCTGTACTTATAACTGGAACTAAAAAGTATAAAATTAAAAATTAAAAAAAGACAAGACTAGTTACCGATAAGACGGTAACGCCTAACGATTTGTACAGTCGGGCCCCCTGCAAAATGTTGATAGGCAAAAATCTTATGGGGTCCCGCCTGTAGAACTCGTTAGGCGTTACCTTCTTATCGGTAAACAGTCTTGTTTTTTATTTATTTTTAGCCAGTCGGGTTTTGTTTTTGCGTAATTACTTGTTATTAGCTGACTTGTTTACTTAAAAGAAGTCCGTACCGAGTTGTTTTTCAGGAGTTCTAATTAGTTCGCCCTCCAGGCGCTTCGCAGCAAATGATAATGCTCATTTGTTGATAAAATCAAGGGTAACTCTTAACTCTATAACATAATATACCTAAGCAAAAGCTTAAAAACCCGCGATTTCGTCTGCGTGTATTCGGTTACAGCGTTCCCGCGAGAACTAAGCGTTCTTCCGGAATAAACACTGACCCCGTGTACACCGAACCTAATGAGTAGTCTGTGCTGGGTCCTTCCCCAGGAGTCGATGATGCGTGCCACTCGTGTTGAAGTTATATTGAATAAAAAATAAATAAAAAAAAGCCGACTTCATACTCCGACAGCCTACAAAGTCGGTGTCAAGTTCACTATAAGATTATCATCAGCTTTGTGTTGGTTCACTTGACACCGAGTTTGTAGGATGTCGGAGTCAAGAAGAGTGACAGAGCCCATACTGTAGTGCGTGCTCCGTAACGCGGGTCAACACTAGATCGACATCTAGCGTCTAGTGTCTGAACCCCGATTACCCGGCTGTTTAGCAGTTGCTACCGCTACCTGAAGCTAGATGGCGAGCTAGTAATGGGGGCTATCGCGTGTGAATTTGCCACTAGAGGCGCTAGTGTCGCGTGAGGTCCAATAACATTCAGTTTTCACTGGTTTTGGCGGGCTTCGTGATATAAATCATAATTTCTTTAATTTACCTGTTGAATAGTGATCTCCTTCGTGAAATTACCGCCAATATGGTTTATTTGGCTATGAATATAAACGCTTTGAAAAAAAAAATCTTTTTCCCAAACAAAACGGAGCTGCACAACATTGCGGCATAGCTGCTCGATATGATGATAGTTATTTATAATTAATAAACTTAATGAGATTCAAGATTGAAAACTTAGTTTCGGCGCCGATCTTATAGAGTCGCCTTTGACAGCTATACCTCTGGACCTTAGTCTACAGTGGCGCCAACTGGTGAGCAAAGAAACGATAGTCCCCATTGCGCGTGGTTTATTTATTGGATTTCGTGAGTGAAAAATGGCGAATACTATGAAAAGTCACTTAAGAAAAGTGATTTACAATACGACAAAGTATTTGTCAAGGAGAAAATCTAAAGGAAAGGACTCTATTCTTATTTAGAAGAATAGAGTCCAATCCTTTATATTTTCTTTAGACTTTACTGACTTTCTCTTCAACATGACAGGTAGGGTAGGTTGACTCAAACCGTTCGTTGAAGTTAACGTTAACGTCAATTATTTTACTATGGGACAAAATGACGTTTCTGTATGGAATGAGAGCTCGGCGGCCATATTTAACGATCAGGAGTCCGTCAACTGTACTTGAATAAACCTACGCTTAGTGTTGCTATAATTATTGCTAATTTAACGCCCCCAGAATAAGTTTTTTATTTTTCTGGTCGGACTTTATTCTTTATATAACATTTTTTCGGCCTTATTTGGTAAATTGTCAACATTCATCGCCTAGGTACTTTATTAGAGTTTAAGACCTTTTGTTCCTCTAAAAAAAATACATTAATCACTTACTGGTATTTTGGCATGGTATAAATGGGAATTCAGTTACCGCAGTTAAGTCAAGGGCAACAATAACTATCCAGCCAAAGTGTCAAAATACGTATACAGCAACTCTATAGGTAGGAATAGAGTCGTTGAATACATAATTTGACGCTCTGGCTGGATACTTATCCTTGCCCTCGATTGTACCTAAAAATGAAAACCCAACTAAATTTCATTGCGCAATGAATCATAAGTAAACTTAGAGGTGCGAGCCGGAATCGAACCCCCGACCCTCTGCATGAGAGGCGGTAGGTCGAACCACTAGGCCACCACGGCAAGATTCAAAACGCTTTAATGTATTTGGAAAGTACTTAAAAGCACCAACACCACTCTCAAAGTCTCAACCCATATTTGACGGCTCTCTCAGCACGCACACATGCGTTCGGAGTGTTGGTGGTGCTTTTTAAATACTTTCCAATACATGGAAGTGTTTTGAATCGTGAAGGAGTGGGACTTCCTATATTAGATTGTCTCTATGTAAAGTATGTCAGCCTGCTAGTTCGTTGCCAGATTTCAGACGCAAGTGGATAAATTGTACAAAACTAATACTGAACTATGCGTTTTTTTCGGGATAACAAGTATCGTATGTCCTTTCCCGGGTCTCCAACTATGTTTCTGTTATCCCTAAACAAACATGGTCCAATAGTGTTCAAACAAATAATACGTTTATTAATGGCACGCGGAAGTAATATAGCGAAATTCAGTTGAAAATGTCTTGGATCAAAGTCTGCCAATTCACACAGATTATTAAGCCCCAAAAACAAAGCTTACAAAAAATAACTACTACTACTACTACTACTACTACTACTACTACTACTACTGCTACTACTACTACTACTACTACAGCCTATTTGCGTCCCACTGCTGGGCACAGGCCTCCTCTCATCACGAGAGGGTTTGGGCTATAGTCCCCACGCGGGCCCAGTGCGGATTGGGGACTTCACACACATCTTTGAATTAGTTCGCAGATGCGTGCAGGTTTCCTCACGATGTTTTCCTTCACCGAAAAGCTCAGTGGTTAATTCAAATTGAATTTCGCACATAGTAAACATAGAGGTGCGAGCCGGAATCGAACCCCCGACCCTCTGCATGAGAGGCGGTAGGTCGAACCACTAGGCCACCACGGCTTCCAACAAAAAATAACAACTAAGTAGAAACAACTTTCAAGCTAAAATAAAGGTCAACTAAGAAAATCACATTTCAAAATAAAATAAAGCTTGAATCAGTGGAGCTTTGGCGAAAAGTAGAACCATTAGCGTCAATTTAAGAGGTTTATTCGAACAACAATCTCCTCGTTTTCCTAGAAAACCGTCTGCCCTTAAGTGTCCTTTCCGTCTAAACGTGGGTCGTGTTACGCGATAGACAACCTTAGAGGTGTTATTCAAAAAAATAACTAAGCTTACATTAAATATTCTCTAAAAATAACTTGTTGATTGATTCATTGCGCAATGTTGTCAATCAATAAATGAATATGAGAGTGACGCTGGGAACTTCGACGGATTTGGCCCGTTTATGGTGATAAAAGAAACTGGTGGGTCACAGTGAAATTGTTGTGTGATTGTTTCACAATAATAACTAAGCTATATCCCACAAAAACATTGTCATTACTTATTGCTTGTACTGTAAAAAAGTTCTGACATCTTATGGAGAGCCAAGCTGTCGTTCAAAAAGTTAAAACGTGGGGCTTGACCGTTTGGTTTCTCAAATAAGCACAATGATAATGACTCTGGATTAGTCCAGAGCGAAGCGAAATATGCCAGAGTAACGCGGAATCTTGAGCTAGCGAGGGATTCAAATTATATCACTCAATGTGTACCTAAATAGGCTGACGACAGGGTGAAGAAATCGAAATTCTAATTAGTCCGTCAGTCAGGTAATAAAAAAAACATTAGACACGTATTTTTTATTTTATCAAATTAACAAAGAATGACTAAGTTAAAACGCATTAAAGTTGGAGAGTGGGGGCTAACTACGTCACTGTTAGGTATAAATCGTACCTAACCGTGACGTCACGCGACATTTCAACTCAATATATCTCCGTATAAGTTTGACTACGTGAAAAAAGAAAAAATACGTGTCCAATATTTTTCAATAATCTTCCTAATAGACTAAGGAAAAAAAAGTCGTCGTCATGCCTATTTCCACTCTGCTGATCGCTGCTCCTATGAGAAAACCAGTAGCTAACAGGGAGCATAAATAGCACAATCCTTGTTAGCTGCAGAAATGGAGGGGGAGCAATATCGCATTTTGCTCTCTCTAAACGGTCAATAAAACAACATACCTACTCCTCTTCGAATAGGAGAAGTGGAATAGGTTGTTATAGCACGACACAAGTTAGAACGCGTGTCACGACGCACTTGAGCCCTTGACGCAGCGTTTCTGATTGCATAATACACGCGCCTTCCAAGTTGTGTAATCCTGTATCCCGCGGTACAGCACGGCATAACTTAGGTTAGGCGCGCGGTGAAGCAGTTAAGCCGTAGACGCAGGGTATCATCATGTCAGCCGAGAGACGTCCACTGCTGGACATAGGCCTCCCCCACGTCACGCCACTCGGGCCGGTCTTGTGCTACTTGTTCCCACAGGATTCCCGTGACCTTTAAGAGGTCTTCGCTCCATCTTGGCCACATAGGGGCACTTTTACACGTCAGAAAAAGAATTTACCAGCGCTTCCTAGGCCCATTGCTTGGGAAGAAACGCGGCATCAAACTCAGCAGAAGGCCTTTTAAAAAAAACACACATATTTGCATTTGCTTTCTCCCGGAAGTCGGCCTCGGAGATGACGACCCGTCGTCACTGTCACGTTCGTCGTCAGGCTGGGGGCGCAGTGAAGCACTTAACCCTTTGACGCAGTCCGTTTTTGCTTAAT
Organism: Aethes cnicana; assembly: GCA_963971205.1. Classification (NCBI taxonomy): domain Eukaryota; kingdom Metazoa; phylum Arthropoda; class Insecta; order Lepidoptera; family Tortricidae; genus Aethes; species Aethes cnicana. The sequence continues at coordinate 18,210 of CAXARK010000294.1, forward strand.
CCACGCGCCTTCTAAGTGGTGTAAGCCTAAAACTGGCAGTGTGGGCGACTGACCTTTCTCGCGGAAGTCGGCCTCGGAGATGACGACGGGCGCGGGCAGCGGCGCGTCGTCGTCG
>CAXARK010000295.1:0-12465 GCA_963971205.1 Aethes cnicana
CTACCAGCCCCGCACTCCCAACCAAGGTACTTACACATCCCACTTGTTCATGACAAACAAGCTTTATATTCGTCAGTACCTATAAGTAGGTACATCTATTATATAAAACGTGACGACATTATCTTACTAATACTTATGTATAACGCATCCTTCAGCTCAGCTGTAAGTTATTCATTATGTATATTTAACCTGAAGGCCTACTCGATTACATATAGCCAAGCATATTTCAATGTTCCATACAATATCCGTGTTGCCGTCCCGTCCGTAGGTATGTAGTTGGTTAATGTGGCTTGCGTTTTCCTGCACTCAGATGCCGCGCGATTTCCCAGCAACGACAGACCTCCCAAATTAGGGAGGGACAAATTTCGTAAGTGACCAGTCGCGGCCCGTCCAGTAATCGGGATGCTAATGTATTGCTAATGTCATCGCTAGTGTCCACCTGATAATGCTATATGAAAACCATAAATCGGAATTAATAATTAAATATTTCTTAATTTAATCTACAAGTCAAATTAATGCCTACTTTTTTTCAAAAATAAGGTAAACAAGGCATTACAAAAAAACTGTCTCTCACATACTTGGTGTAAAATAAAGTCTTGAACGTGTTTTTAGGTTGTAGTATGTAATACTTAAACGTAGGTACCTAACCGCGAAGTTGTGGTTGCGCATTCTATTTCCTAGCGAGCGCTAAATGAAAGATCTCAATGATGAGCTTCCGTGCTAGTTCGTTGGACCGGGAAGTTGGGTGTCGCTTTCTAATCAGCCTCTTGAAAAATATCCTGATGATATCACTTACGTATTGCGTGTTTGGTTTAGCCATCGTATTTAGATCTGATATATTAAAATGCGGACGTGTTAATTTGTTCAGAAGCACCTAATCTACTACTGCATGATAGCGATAGGTACATTCCAGGAATGCTCTTCGATGTGTATAATTAGTACAGCAGGTAGGTATTCATGTTTTGTTAGCGCTGGAAGTCTGACCGGGAAATCCATGACATTAGCAATTCATTTTGCACCTTCCATTCATTATCACGCCGAACGCTTGCTTGCTCAATCGTGTGGTTTTCTTGTTTTTAGCTTACTTACGACAAACTTGTATTAGGTTTTTATTTATCATATACTTATCTTTTGTCATTTGTCTAATACAATGATCACGCTGTTACATTTTATAGTGTCATTGTGGTATACGTATGAGTGCTTTTGTCAGTTTCGCTGATGAGCCGCTGCGCATAGGTCTGGGGCTCTATATTCGAAACGGTATTTAGGGATATTGGAGCCTCCATATCCCTAAATAAGAGTAAATTTTCTGCCTATTAAGTAGTTGGTAGGTATGTAAGTATGTCAGCAATATATACCTTCTCGCTATATAGGGAGCTAGTGTGGTGTATCACTGATAGGATAGTATAAAACACTGATGTACTATCTCGCTAAAAAGCGGATTTTTAGGGATACTGACGTTCCTTAATCCCTATGTGCCCGTTTCGAATGGAGTCCCTGTTATGGAAAGCTTACAGTAGACGGCTATTGCTGAGGAACAATAAAAGCCAAAACTTTAATGTTTTGCTATGACGACAATAATATTTGTGTGTGAAATTCTTTAATTATGAAACACTATTAAAGAATTATAGTACTACTGTTTATGAAAATATCAACAATATGAATCACTACAATATTTACTAAGTAAATACGAGTATAAAGGCTATGTATGCAATTAGATTATTGATAAGTGACAGTTCTACATATGTATTTTTTATTTAAGGCAATGCTTCTAAAGGCTCGGGTGCTCAAAGTAATGAAAAAATCTCATGCTTTAAGTTGAAAATAAATGAATTGTTCATAATTTATATCTTTTCCTACGTGAAGTATATTTCTATTTTATCTCTAGTAGTTGTATTTCATACAAAACAATATACATATATATGGGAGTCACACATAAAAGGTTTTCTATTTACCAATTCTAATTATAATCATGGTAAGAAGTGTCACCCTTTAAATTTGACTACCTCTATCTTTCTATTTTCTTACACTCTCATACTGTTAGACAAGAATCTACTTACGTCCTTAAACGACAACCAAGCACCTACCACCGATGCAATCTTTGCTCCTTGAATTCACTTGAACATATGGCACATTTTTTTATAACACCAAGTGTATTTACATAAACATCTATTTGAATGAATTCCATCATATAATGTCCTCGATTGTGTGTCGATACGTCCTTTGGCTTGATGCTCGTTGGTTCGATTCTAGAAAGCTTATCGAAGAGCACGGTTATTTATCCGTTTAACACACGATTCAGAATAAACTGAAAGGAATATAATTTGTGATTTCAGAAAAATCAGTGTCATTTGAGAAATCGGTATCCTTTAGTGATGACCCGCCAGATATGAACTCACCCATTCAACACTCGCCTCAACATTCAGGTATGCATACAAATTGTAATTTTATGAAATAACATACCCAAATAGTACTTAACTACTTACTACATTTTGGGTTCATAGACTTTGAATGTTACGCCCGGTTCCTGTATCCAAACAACGCCTCGTTTTGCCTACGGACGGTTAAAATTTGACAGATTCTCTATGGAACAAATGTCAAAAATCAACCGTCCGTAGGCAAAACGAGGCGTTTCGTGGATATAGGAACCGGGCCAGTCGTGTAGGTCCCTTAAGAAAGACAATCCTAGTCTGGTGGCGGTTTTCGAATACAGCTGCAGCCCGTTGCGAGTGCAACTGCTACTAATACTTATTTCAATTGACGCATTCAGCCAATAGCAAAGAACTTGAGGTCGCGAAATGCTTGACCTCTAAAAACGATATTTTTTTCAATTTATAATTATCTAGGTACTGGAATTCATTTTAGAAATTATTTTGAGATATTGGACCACTACTAAAATTATTCTCATATTAGGTTGCTCGTTTAGAATTGTCATTTTTTGTGTGACCTTACTAGCTAAAATATAAAGTACTTAGCATAGGAACATGGCAAAAAGTATTCACAAGTTAATTTTGTAAAAACTATGTCTATGAGAACTAATCTCCGCTAGGTACCTAAATAATTAAAAAAGGTGAACATTTCATCATCTAGTTTCCCGATTGCTGTAGTCTGATACTATCATGAGTCATTGCCATATGTGTATTCATTTTAGTACCTAGTTATATTTTAATTATCATGATGTTTTTTTTAATGATTGATTATCCTAATGGAGGTGGATAGAGGTTCTTATTCAGTTTATAAAGACTTACTATCCACTTTAATTTTGGTTTAGGACCAATCTCCTGTACTGTAACTCTGTCTCTTTGTCATTCGTACTTTCGTAGATAAGATCATAACCATGTTCATAATTCTTGTATTTGATTTCTTTCCGCTTACTTCTTTGCCATAACAAGCTGATACAAAGCCAACAAAACCGGCAATCAAGTCGTCGACATTGCCGAGGACATCATCACAAGGTAATTTTATGAAATATGTTATAATTAGGCGGCATAAAATTTGGAATATCATCGAGTGCACATTGTACCTACTACATCTTTACGTGAAACTCTTCGCAGCTCTGTTCCGAAAGTCAATGTCAAATAACTTAGGCTCTATGAAGCCCAAACTTACGTATAAGTAGATTACCTACAAGAGCTAACTCCATTTTTTTTCGATTAAAATAGGTATGTACAGCGGTAAATTCTCAAAACCTACCACCGATTGTACTTAAATGTACTTTTATTGAGGTTTAAGTATTTATTTATTTTATTTCTTTCTTTCTTTATTAAATCATTAAAATGCAACATGACAGAACTAAATTCCAAATCGTTGACAAAGATCCCTTAATAACTAGCTTATAAAACTAAACATTTAAATTAGAACGGCTTCGTCTTGCTTTAATTCCAAAACTCTCTTAAATTCCAATTATAATTTTAGAGCCTTCATGTTGATGTTGCCTATCGGGCAGCTGCATAGCTGTGATGTAGTTGACGCGAAAACTATATAATCATGTTTCACAACAATCAATTTGAAAAACCTTTGTTAAATAACGGTCGGTTTCTGTAAACATTGTATGGTGGTTAAATATTTAAAGGGAAAGTTATGATTATTTTCTTCCAAGTGTAATACATTTAATTTAGTATCGTTTGTGAGTAGGCGTCTGTGATGTGATGTGACATTAGCGACGGTTGCAGAGCGGGACCGGCTGAAGCCGGCGCCGCCGCCCAAGCCGGCGGGGCTGGTGGGCCAGCAGCTGGCGCTGGTCCCGCAGAAGGCCTGCACCATCAGCGTCACGCCGGACTTCTTCAACGACATGCGCGTGCTGCAGAAGCAGAGCCGCGACTTACGGATCGAGGTACGCACGCAGAATGCTGAATTTAATCAATAGATACTGTTGTAGATGCTTTTATACACAAAACTGACAGTGTTATGTCGAGTTCGCTAATATACTGGGTCAAGCAAAACGTTGTGACGATAGTTGACCCAGAGTATCAGATCGGTTCTATGCATGTTTAAAAGGCTCCTTTTTTCGGTAGGTATGGTAAAAAAATGATCTTGTTAGACCCACTTGCACCAAACCCTAACCTCGGGTTAACCGCTTATCTCAGACTTATTTGTATGAATTTGACGTGGGTGGACGTAGCCTCTTAGGCTAACCCGACGTGCAAGTGGGGCTTAGCGATACATCGTAATTTTTCTTCAATTTAAGTTAATACAGAGCAATAAAAGCTTGACCCTCATTTGTTGGCCGGCGTTCATGAGTAAGATGTCGGTCCTTCTGCAGACGCGGAACCTGCGGCGGTCGACGCAGTCGCACGCGGTCCAGATGCGGCAGCTAATGGCCGATACGATCGTCAAGATAGGCGCGCTCGCGGCCAGCTTCTACGAGCGCGACCCTGACTCGGTAAGCCTCTCACCTCTTCGTATGTAGATGTACTAAATGTACTATTAGTAATTGTTAACATTTAAAATTTTTAATATGACGTATTTCGAAAACCATTTCGGTGTCTCTGTCTAAAGGAGTTAATAAAAAAGATTCAGATATTTTCGTTCGTGTTTTAATGGTAACTGGTGCGTGACATCATCTCACTCACGCTCGCTAAAGAGCGGGCGCTACGCGCAGAACTATATCTATGCGCAGAAAGAGCTACGTCATTTTTAACTTACCTACGCCCTTTTAGAATGAGGAGTTTTTAATTTTATGTATGAAATTGATGACAAAAAAGAAAAAATACATTCTAACTTTCTTTTAAAATTTTCTCTGCTTTCTAACTGTCTAATAACATAGCCGTGTTAAAAAATAATGTTGTCAATTATCATCGCCATAATTTAAGTACTAATAAAAATATATATACTCCAGCAACTCACCCGCGAGGAAGAAATCTACCGGCAAGACATGTTGCTTCTGGAAAACGATTTGTACGAATTGGAAGCAACTGTGGAGCGCCTCCGCGGTCAAGCAGCTAACAGGTAAGTAAATCTAAACATAACGCTGAACTTAAGTTCTGGTGCTGTCTCATTAAACGCATCAAAATAAATCGTCCCTTACTTTAAATATTTTCTTTGCTAAGGCGAATATTACAATCTATCTGGACTACTTTTAATAATATTGAATTTTATTTCCAGGGTCTTGTACTTTTTTTATGACAAATTTCATCAACATCCTCCTACTCGTTTATGACGTAAAGTAAGGATATATACTTTCACATTTTAAATATTATAGTATGTACATAGAGTAATTAAACACGTATATTGCTGAAGTAGCAAGATAAAAGGCTTGTCTATTGCCGTTGCAGGGAAACCCGAGTCAACATGGCGGACGTAGAGCGGATCGCCATGGTGTTGTCAAAGAGCAGCAAGACCGTGGCCGACTGGAAACTCAAGTTCCCCATCCTGCACGAGACCATGAAACTCAAACTGGCTTCCGAGATGGAGAAGGTACAGACTACAGTCCCATTAAACCACTTTAAATCTTTAAGCACGTAGAGGCGAAATGTTATTTATTGTCTCCTGTAGGTGTATCTAATAATGCTATTGCGTTGTGCTGTTGTGTTGTCTTTCAATTATGTAAATGTTACAAAGATGTATCAATATTATTGTTTAAAAAAATTTGGATGATAGATTAAATAATTCCACAACGACATGGCAGGTGGTCCGGAAGGAGAAAATGCTGGAGGAGGAACCAGAACGTTTGGAACTGGCTTTGCGACGTTGCAAAAAGCTCACTGGCACTCTTGTGACTCTAAAGAGGTAGGTAAATGGGTTTTCATTAACATAAAACAGTGACTATTTTACAGTCAATACCTGTTCTTAATAAAAAAAATGCCGTATCTACCTAATCGTAGTTTACTCATATGGAACTGTGAGCTCACAAATCAAAACACAGCTGCAAATATGATTTTATTCTGATTTAATTTAAAGTTGAAGACTTGTTTAATTAATAAATTAAACAAGTCTTCTTCCTCCTGTTATCAACGACTCGATATTTTTTGCCAGCGCATGTGTTGTTTTTTTTATATCTAGAAGTTTATAGTACTTACTAATGTATGACTCCGAAGGCTGAATGTAGGGTGTGTGTTGCCAGACTGGCATGCGTGCAGGAGCAACGGTTGCCCGCGGGCGACGGGCGCTCCTCGCCGGGCTCCTCGCAGAGCTCGTGCGCCGCCGGGCCCTCCTCCGAGGAGTTCGACGCCCCGCCTCCCGTCAACAAGGTAACTATGACGACAGCCGTCTGGACGATTCTCTAGTCCCCACGAACCACGCGTGCTCATCACGGACGCCCGTGTGCGCTGTACAGCGCCGCTTCACGCACAATCACGACCTTGCTGCTAGTCCGGCATGGATTCGTCAGTGTACCTAATGCTACTTTATGAACACGTTAGTTGGGTGATGCGTCGAGTGTGCATCGCGTACGGACGGACTGTCCAACTTAGACCATAATGTATGTAGCTCGAAATAAGTTTCCAGCTAATTAAAACAACTTTTCCGTTCACAAATCCTTAGTAGAAATGTGAATGAAACTTAATTCCCGCTAACAACATTCGTACAACATTATGATAAGATGGTTCCTTTCATACTTAACATTATATGATCTTGTTTACAGGCTGATTAAGCGGACTCCTTTATTGTAGGATATTATTGAAAATTTTCAGACGCTATCTTGTAGTAAAAGTGCGCTTAACAATTGCAGGTTTGCCAAAAGTTAAAATTTGCATTTTTTTCCAACACTTTGACTTATTGGTTGGGTGTTTTGTATCATTTGCTCCCCTTTTCACCGGTGGCGAGTTATTAAGTGATAGTCTGCTTTGTGCCCAACTCCGCATGCGCCCTCTAAGTCAGCGCGCGCCCCCGCAGTGATATCTGCGCGAGCGCTTCCAGCTCACAAAGATATAATACATTTTTATAAAACAAAGCCTATGTTGTGGTAAACTTCTCCATTTTACCTAGTGTACCTAGTATTTTTATTGAATTGTCTCACAGGTAGGTGCTTAAGTCAGGTTTTTTTTTTAAATGTTACTATACATAAAATTAACTGTAAGTAGTATAAAACTACGTACCCACTTGAAAATGTCTGTGCATATTATATGCTGTTCTTAAAAGGTTTATAATTGTAAATAAAATAATAACTCATAAATATTTGAATGTCGTTAGTGTCAAGATATTTACAAGTTGTTGAGGTACAGCGCCGCGGCGGCGCAAGCGCCGATTTCGACCTCTCCTCCACATGCATGCTCTTCTATGTCCGTAGGTCCGTAGCATTGGATTATGCTTCAACTGAGAAGCAGTGGCTTTTTAACATTTCATTTCATTTAAACGATTCACACAGGGATGCTAATGAATGAATGATCGATGCACATCATGAACTGATCTTGTTTATTCTTTTGTTTTGTTTTGTGTATTCTGGATTATCATAACAATTGGTTGACTCAAAATTTTAGGTAAGTAATTACGACTAAGTCGACTAACTTTACTGATGATTGCTGTATATTAAATTGGCATAACTAAATTTGTGCGACCTCGTATGATTTGGCGTCACGCCCTGTCTGAGAAAAACCCATGTAACTAACGGTGAAAGTCAATTTCATATAAGTAGATAGACGTAAGAAAGCTTACACAACATGCACTGCCAATGAATACAATGCCCGCGCGTATTGAGTAAACAGACGCCTTGACTTCAGCAATGCGATTTTGTGTACTTAGGTAATTACTGTATGTAAGTTATGTGTATCAAGTCAGCATTGAGAAATATAAGAATTTGGTGGATGGTGCAGACAAAGTCCCTTCAGGATGACCTGTGCTTCACTGTATGAATTGTGATGCTTTATCTACCTAACATAAATAGATAAAGCATGACAAGTTTGCAAATCATGCCCACTTTCTAGCTGATACTTGTTTCTGTTAAATGTGGTAGGCGTTCCTTACATATATTTTATAATGTAAGTGTTCTTAAGGGCTTCCTATTTTTTATTGATTGGAATGTGTCCGCGTATTTTACCTACTTATTATTATTGACTTCAAATGGTTACATGGTGTATTTTCCACCACTTGACAGAGTGCAGAGTGTGGCGACATCTTCAATGACAGAATCCAAAACGATTGCGATTTTTTGCACTTGTCCTGCAACCAATGCACATTCCGTAAACATTGCGTTTTTAATTCTTGCTTCAGGAAAATAATGCCAATTTTAATAATGATCATACAGTACCATTAGCTGGACCTGCCGTTTGATATCACCGCCGCATTCAAATAAGTTTGCAATCCAAGTTATATTAGCAATGATATGGTAAAAGTTTAGATATATGAGAAACAGTTAAGTGTGTAAATTTGAATTTAATTGTGCATTAAAGTAATTTTACAATGGAATAATCATTGCAACTTGCAAAAACTAGTGTCATATTTTATATTGGTAGATAGGTATTTCACTTTCACCCTGTCCTGTGATTTATTACATTGCATTGTGTAAGTACATAGTTCATATTAAGACTACTTTGAATTTTAATTTAGACGTAATAAAACGAATACCTTAATACCAAGTCAACTTTGCCTTGCAAATAGTTTTAGACCAGTTTAACTAAATCAATGTTTCGGCTAGTTAACATATATGAAGTATCTCTAAACTTTTACTTTACTCCTGTCAAGGGGCCGCGGCATGTCGGCGACGTGGGTAGCTTCCGTCCATTGAACAAGGACAGTAGAACAAACATTATCCTTTCTAATCTTTCAAAAGGAAAATGACAACATTTCACCCATTTAACTTTTTATATATTAGGCAGATAAAGACGCAGCTTTATATATGACTTGTAAAAGTAACATTTAATTTTATGAGCAAAGACTACCCATCTATTCGGATAACAATTTACAGTTCGTAGAAACAGTTTGCCCCCATATCTCCAATCTTGGTTTACTCTTGTATTCCTACTGAACTGATACAGAATTCTTTCCTTTTAGAAGGTTTGGATTTATTACGGCATTCGAGTCCCAGGGTAGCTTGTAATGCTAGAATTTGAAAGTCCTGCTACCAACCATTATCTACCAACCACACCGTTGAAACTATGTTCCACTTATCCACTAGTGACTTGTCTAGTACAAAAACTCAATGTAATTTGTCTATTGTAACTAATTCCTAGTGCTAATGTACGTATGTCAATTTATCGAGTTATTTTAACACTGGATTTCGTGGTTTGTTTCTGTGATACTCTTCAGTTCGCGTGGAAAGACAGCCGATACTTCAGAGAAGCGATAGTTGTTAACGAGTAATGAAACTCTTCGTAATAATTATATCCATATTCTTTTTTTCATTTACTACATTTTAACTTATTTACTTCTTGTTTAATTCCACACTATTGTTTTAAATCTTCATCTTACTTAGTTATGTAACTTATCACTGATTTTGCTATTGTTACCTAGGCATGTTGATGCACATAATTAAAACAATACGCTTTAGCTACAAACATAGCCCTAAGATCGCTTCACAAAAATGAAAATGTAATTTGCTGTCACTAAATATTTGAAATCTTTTTACAGTTGAGACAGTTTTAAATGAAGCGGTATGCATGGAAATTTAATACTTTTCATTGTTTGATTATACTTACTGTACGTAATCTACAAGATGTGTCTGTGAAAACGATAATTTAATGGTGTGAAGATGTGGCAAGGTTGAAGAGCCTACATGGGATCCGAGTGCGTTTTCACGGAAACATTTCCAACCGATGAACTCATGTCGATCCCCTCAAGGTTGATCCCGAGCGAGCGATCGTACTGAGTTACTTCTGGGGCTATATTCGAAGTTTTAAATAGGGACAGTGAGATTCCCTATAGGATTGCTCACGCGTCGCGGCGTTGTAAGCTAACTTTAAGTTCAATTTGAGCGCCGTGACACGTGAGCGATTCTATAGGGAATCTCGAAAACATAATCCTGGCTATTTTGTATCATAGTTTTCTGTATCACCTACCGTTTAGTATAATATTGCTATATAATATTGGTTAATAATAAAATAAAATAAAATGACCCTGACCTGAATTTAAGACTTCGAATATAGCCCCTTATTCTTTTGTAGGTATGGATGCTCAACAGTCGACGAATACATAATAAAAAATAGTTGACACCCATTTATTTTAAAAACTTACGTCTACTCTCTACAAGCCTCTATCGGGCGAGTGTCGTACGAACTGATAATTTTGAACCCGTGATAGCAACAGAAGAACTATACTAACTTATTATAATATTCTTTGCTTTGATTGTATGGGTTTATTATTAACTACAAAATTGCATGACTGCTCATCCATACCTACTGAAATGCTTGATATTGTAGCATTAAAATCGAACAAAATTTATTATTTTGTGGGTTTTTAACGCTTTAATGATGACTTAAACTATTTACTCGGATAACGTGATCCTGACTTTACATTGTTTTTTTGAGATAGATAGGTATTCAAGATTAGATTTGAAATTACGTTCACTTGAAAATCTTGAAAGTAGGTAATGTACTTATTTTTAAGTCAACATTAAACCACAATTATTTATCTAATCGAATGCTATAAGTAATTGCCAATTTCTCGTTTCTTTTTGTTAAGTCACGTTTAATCGAAACATTTTTTTTTTATGTTTGAGTTGGATGTTCGTGACAGAATAGAAAGCAGCGTGTTTGGCCCGTAGTTGAGTCCGGCCGGCGGCGCACGCATGGGCCGCCGGTCGAGCACCGCTGTTTGTTTTGTTGCAGCGCGCACTCGATAGCTGGAGCCGCTCGCAACCTTGCTCTTCGGGATTAGAATGAAAGCTTTCCAAACATATTCTTCGTTTCCTTATTCTTTATTTGGTCATAGACAAGTATTAAATCCAATCCTCTTCTTACTCTATCCTAACTCTACCTACCTCTCTCCTCCGTTTCAACTAGAAAGATATAATAATCTCTTAGAAATCCTTCATATGAACTCCAATTGGGCTATTTGTTTTGAAAGTGATAGCAAAAAGTGATATTCTATACAATCACAGGATTCAGCACCACAGGTAATTTTTCCACACACTTTATTCGCTTCTATAGCTTTAGCATACCGGAATCTTATCATATCATTCGCACTTTACTCTTAATTAATACTCGTAAGTATATTTAGCTTACACCCGAGTGCACGGAGATTATAACCAGCAATATAATTGACAACTAAGTATTTTTTGTCACTGTTAGAGACAAAACATACTTCCCCGAGAAACACTAAGAAATGCAGCGGCTTGTTAGAGTAACACATAGCAAGCAGTCCACTCGAGCTTAGCATTAGATTGTTCTGTTCCGTAGCAATGTCACTCTGACATTAGCTTTTTAAGTATTTAGACAATTTGTAGGTATTTGTATTACATATAGGACACATTTTTTTGACTAATGGCAAAATCATCACAATTGTTAAGAGTGAATATATAAAAATTTTCAAATATCACTTTTTATGCGTTTATGATTCACAAAATTAAGTAGTACCTATGTTTATTATTTTATCTTTCATATCACATTTGATAATCTTATTATAATATCTACTGTATATCTTTTCGAACTGAATAATAATTGTCTTCACCTCAAGCCCTCCCATTGCTAATCACCTCGTTTTAGTTTTATTATATACCCCTTTTGCCTTTGGATTCACCTCCTACCATCGGTTGCAGAATAAAAAGCTAGTTATAGAGTATGATTGCATAAGCATTGTTGAAAATAAAACATGTTACAGGTGATGTCTATGTCTAGATGATCACATTATTATTCTGCAACTAAAGCAATATATTCCCGTTTATTCAACTCGGGTATGACTGTGTAAAATATTTTAGTTTGACGTGTTTACTGAATTCATGCGTTTTTACTTAATTTATTTAATTAATTACTTTCAATGTGAATGTTCGATGGTATAGATGTTATAAATATTGCTCTAAAAGTGTGGTTGCACTATAATTGAGGTGTCCTCATTGCTATTATTTCAAAACGATGATTTTATTTGCAACCTCGCTTT